>OZ007568.1:52843754-53035376 GCA_963931925.1 Onchidella celtica | reverse complement strand
TCTGTCTGTCTGCCTGCCTGTCGGTCTGTCTGTATCTATCTATCTATCTATCTATCTATCTATCTATCTATCTATCTATCTATCTATCTATCTATCTATCTATCTATCTATCTATCTATATATCTATCTATCTATCTATCTATCTGTCTATCTATCTATCTATCTATCTAACTATCTATCTATCTATCTATCTATCTATCTATCTATCTATCTATCTATCTATCTATCTATCTATCTATCTATCTATCTGCCTGTCGTCTGTCTATCTATCTATCTATCTATCTATCTATCTATCTATCTATCTATCTATCTATCTGTCTATCTGTCTCCTTCACATGCTTGATCCATTCATCCTTTGAATATAAACACACTCACCTGAAAGCGTTTTAATGATAGAGTATTCAATATTTCGATATTTCATCCCCCACCCTCCCCCCTCTCTCTCTCTCTTCCTCCTCTCACTCTTTTCCTCTTTTACTTTTTATTGTCGTATTCTGAGAGGAATTTTGTTCTGCATCTAAGGCCAGCTCCTGTTATTTCCAGCGTATAGCCACAGAAATTGTTCCCTCACTTTTGCAAATCTTCCTTCCTGTGCCCCTTCGAAGACAAGCTCTCTCTCTCTCTCATAAAAGAAATTCTCAGCTCGGGTTATGCATGCGTATTTATTTGTTTTTTTTTTTTCTTCTTTACATTAATCGCGTCATCTTCCAGCTTTATGGATTTCTGGTATTTTTGCCTCGTCTTCACGCCTAATCCTCGATTTCCATTATGGAAAACACACAAAGAAGAAAAAATTATAGCACGGCGTTTCTTGTTAATTATTCCAACTTCATTTTCTAGGGCAGCGATACGCTTAATTTTACCTTTCTTTTGAAATTTGTCCTGAGCTGTTATTATTTTTTCTTTTCCCTGTCTCTCTTTCTTTCGCACGAAAGAGCTGATATTTCTCCCCAGCAAGGGATCTCTTCGAACGTCATGAAATAAGCAACCGGAAGTGCTGAAAAGTAATCTGGGGGAATTAGAGTTGTCGCCCTTGATGTTACGTGGTTCTCTCCCGTTTTAATGTGATTGTGTCATCACATCCTGTGTGCCTGCTGCAGAATTTGTCAGGATAATACAGTTAGCCTATCTGCCTAATACCATCCCTCAGGCCTCTCCCACTTTTTGGTTTGTTTTGTTTTGGTATATAGTATCTTTCGTTTTCTGAGCCGAACGACGCTTTCTGTGTGAATTAGATAAATCACTTGGTGATTTCTGCCAAGCTAAGAAAGGAAATCGATATTGAACAAAATGTTCATCGAATTTACATGGGCAAACGCATATTACATACTATTAATTATAAGCGGCTTCCTAGCCAGCATTGTTACGTCAATCCCGCCTAGATTTGATAGGGATTTCCGTGAAGTTGGTAGGATTACCGTTAGGGCGAATTCCCTCCATGAAACCGACGTCAGCGCGATGTGGTAACCAGCAGATTTACATAAGAGTGATGAGATTCCTACGAGCAAAGTGGACGTCAATCATACCACGTCAGATGTTCATAGTGTTTCTGGCTGGGTTCATTATAGGGCCTAACAGTCAATGAGCCAAAGAGTCCTTTGGGAGACAAAGCTGAACATATTCAACGAGATTTCTAACGAGATTTACACACGTCTTAAATCAGAGGTTCATTATGGTTGATCCATTCTCCGAAATTGGCAGCCCAGCAAAACTACGATCTATACATATTATCAACATTGTGTTTGTCTGTTTCTCTCTCTCTCTCTCTCTCTTTCTCTCGCCCTCTCTCTCTGTTTCGCTCTTTCTCTCTCTCTGTCTCTTTCTATTCTTCTTTGTCTCTCTTTTTCTCTCTCTCTTCCTCTACCTCTCTTTCTGTCTCTCTTTGTCTATCTCTCTTTCTATCTGGCCCTCTTTCTCTCCCCCCCCCTCGCTTTCTCTCTCTCTCCCTCTTTCTCTCTCTGTCTCTGTTTCTTTCTCTCTACCTCTCTATCTGTCTCTCTCTCTCTCTCTCTCTTACAATCACCAAACATTATCACTACAACTGATTGATATCATTCACCCACTACCACCCCTGTGACCACCACCACCACCTCCTTCGACAACAACAACAACAACAAAACCAGAACAAGCCGAGAACAGCCAACAAAGAACTACTGCAACAACAACACAGCCCACTGACAGCCCAGCCCTTAAAAGCTCTCGACACAATGAACATTTCAAGCCCGTTAACAGATTGTGCACGTATAGAGCGACCGACGCACAGCCTCAAAAGTTTGTACTGAGAGACGTGGCAAAGACGTAAAACGATCCGCCTGAAGCTTGAAACCGTTTACTCTTCGCCACCCGCTGACGTCCATTCATGGGTTGTGCCTCTCAATGGCCTCCGCTCCAGTGTGTTTAGTGACTCTGAAAATAGAGACATCTCTCTGGGCATGAAGTTAGGATGTTAAAAGAGATGATGACAGAATGGAGAAGAGGCAGGAGGAGGGAGGGGGGGGGGTGAGGGAACAAATAAAGGAAATACAATTATTTCGGGTGACAAAGAGAAGAGGTCATGAAGTGGCGTCTGGATCTCATGACCTCAGTGACAGGAAAACATGCCTATCTCCATCCTCTTCCTTTATTCCTCCCTCCCTTTCTCAATCTACATCCTCCTTCTCTATCTATTCCTCTTCCCCCCCCCCCCCACCCCACCTCTCTATCTCCATCCTCCTCCTCTATTCCTTTCTCCACCTCCATCTTCCTCCTCTTTCCTCTCTCCCTATCCCCCTCCTCCTCCTCTATTCCTCTCTCTTTCTCCCTCTCAATCTCCATCCTCTCTATTCCTCCTCCCCCCCTTTCTATCTCCACCCTCCTGTTTCCTCTCTCTATCCTCCTCCTCTCTCTCCCTCCCTCCCTCCCTCCTTCCCTCGCCAACCATCCATCCCTCTCTATCGCTTTTCAAAAAAAGTTTCTTCTGTTCAACTTGACAGACGAAAATCGAACTTTTATAGGGTAACCAACACCCTGAAAGTAGGAAAATGAAACCATTATCTCCTCGACAAAAATAAAGAAAAGGAAGCTATAAAGGATTAAACTTACATTCCAAACATGTCTTTCTGCTCTCTCATGTCCATAATGTGTCTGATCGTTGAACCTGCTGTAAAGAATCTGATATATGTGAGAGTAAAATGTCAGCTCGTGTTACTGAGGAAAGAAATCAATTGAGACGGAGACGATGATTCAGTCTAGTGCTGCAGTCCTTCTGGGTACTTCCCCCCCCCCCACCCCCCTGCCTTTTTCTTCTCCTTCTTTGATATTGTTGTTTAACTGCATTGTTCTTTTCATTAGTTTCTTACTGTTTTCATCGGCCACCGATTGGCTTTTTATCACTCTAAATAAAGCATGTCGCAGCAACAACAACAACCGAAACAGGTATGCACACTTTGAATGTTTATTAATTAATGTTTATAATGTTTATATAAATCATGTTTACTACAGTGTCAATTAAGATACACTCACGATTTATAATAGAGCCAGCAGTTTGAACACATTCGACAACTCAAATAATCATAATAATTACACATCTGTCCTCTTTTAATTTCTCTCTCCTCCCTGTCTCTCTCTCTCTCTCTCTCTCTCTCTTTTTTTCTCTCCTCTCTCTCAACAGCTCTCTGTTTTCAAATTCCCTGCCTGCCCTCACCCTCTCTGTCACAACTTTATGACACACGGCTAGAATTCGATGTTGCTGATGGAGAATGTTTGGCAAACATGTTAAACCCGTCGACGAAACACATCTGTAGGCCTTTATTGTGTAGTATGTAACTCTTGTTTTTAACCGGTTATTTCCCTTTGAATAAGAACCCGTCTCACACTTGCTCCAGTCACCACGAGTACCCATCACACAGAGAAAGGACTGGTGGTAACTGGGCATTCGGTAAACGCCCTATAAAGGCGCTGACCTGTTGATTGGATGTAGATCTAATAGTCAATACTCCTATGATTTTAGTCAATCCGGGCGTCAGCTTTGTATTTTGGCTGTAACAGTTGTTACGGGGGAGGTGGGGGCGAGGGGGGGGGGGCAAACCCCCAGTGCTCCCTTCCAAGGGGGGGGGGCAAACCCCCAGTGCTCCCTTCCAAGCGTACTGCTACTATTTAGATGACCCCCAAATTGTGAATGATAACTTTTTTTTTTTTTTGCCTTCGGTAACTTCGGCACGCTTGTCAATTTGACTTCGTTTCCACAAGCATCTCTTCCGTTGATTTTCCTTTACGTTGCCGTTTATTGTGATTTTTTCAGCACTTCCGTACCCTTTTCCAGGGACTTGGTCAAAGTTCTTCGTCAGTCTTTCAACCAAGTGATTTTCCCTGAGTTTAATTTCCGGCTAAACTTTTCACTTGCCCAAGCGGTGATCATTCCAACATTGCCCTCTGAGGCTAAACTGTAGGGTGTTTCTCTTTTCTTTTTCTTCTCTTCTCTCAGACTTCTCCTCCCCCTCCCCTCTCTCGTTCTCTCCATCTCTGCTTCTCTGTCGGCCTGTCTGTCTCCGTATCTGTCTGCCTGTCTGTCTGTCGGTCCATCTATCTACCTATTCTGTTCGTCCGTCTGATTGTCTATCTATCTATCTATCTATCTATCTATCTATCTATCTATCTATCTATCTATCTATCTATCTATCTATCTATCTATCTATCTATCTATCTGTCTGTCTGTCTGTCTGTCTGTCTGTCTGCCTGTCTATCTGTCTATCTATCTATCTATAATCTCTCTCTCTCTCTCTCTATCTATCTATCTATCTATCTATCTATCTATCTATCTATCTATTTATCTATCTATCTATCTATCTATCTATCTATCTATCTATCTGCCTGTCTGTCTATCTATCTATCTATCTATCTATCTATCTATCTATCTATCTATCTATCTATCTATCTATCTATCTATCTATCTATCTATCTATCTATCTATCTATCTGTCTGTCTGTCTGTCTGTCTGTCTATCGGTCTGTCTATCTATCTATCTATCTATCTATCTATCTATCTATCTATCTATCTATCTATCTATCTATCTATCTATCTATCTATCTATCTATCTATCTATCTATCTATACTGTCTGTCTGTCAGTCCGTCTGTCCCTCTATCTGTCTGTCTTTCTGTTGTACTTCCTGCTCAAGAATCAAAACACTTTGACATACTGAAATGTTCCACTCCAAAGGGTTTATAATATAGTCGGGAGGTTTTAGGGGTAAAAAAAAACAACAGCATTCAATTTAATAACGTTCATGGAAATATTAAAACAAAAGTTTACATGAAAAAAAAAAAAACTGTGTTAAAATTAAGTTCCCAAGACAATGTTTAACAATGTATCAACATACCCGAATGCGTCAGACTCCTGGCATGGCCTTCCCTGGCAAGATCATACGATGTTGTCCTTTATAAGAAATTCACCCTGACATTTTGTCCCTTGGGTGTGATAAAGTTTTGATGTATGTCAGGCCCAGATAGTTGACAAGATCGGAGCCAGTTCTAACATGTCAGACTGATTTTTTTTCTTTGTTTCACGTCAGAGGTGTGACCTGGCTGACCTATTCAACCGTGCCATGGCAAATGACTGCATACGCCAATTCACTGTCTGGCATCATATTTACAGAACTGAATGAGCTCTGTGTTTCAATCTATTTATGTGTTTATTTATTTTTTAAAAATATTTCTGCAGTTTATTGAGGAAACAAATAGACTCTACAATAAATTCTAGAGGTAATGTACATAAAATGGCTTAATGTACCATTTAAAAGGATATTCAGCTAAAGCCAGTGGGGGTAAAAATTCACATACAATCATTGAATAAACATCAAATGAGAAATAGGTTAAAACTGATAGACCATTAAAGAGAAAGAAAATTGGCACCAATACAGCTCTAAAAATGGTATAATATTGCATTGTTTATACATGTATACAATTTTCCTATGGGGAAAATGTAACATGATCAAAGTGGACGGAATTCAATCATGTTTATCAATTTGCACAATTAATCGTTGCTTTTTGGTCAATAATGGAAATTGGTCACGAAATAAAATAAAAAAAAGAGCAAAAGGCGGAAAAGATTTCTGCATCTCCTGTAAATTTTCTTTGTTTTTTTGTGTGTGTGTGTGTGGTATTTTAGCACATGCGTTCTTTTTTCATGGCAGGCCAGAATTCTACATTATGAGAGGAAAACTGTGACGGCCATGTCAGCTTGAACAGATCTATAACAGTTTTATATTTCACGGTTGCATATTCGGATGGGGGGAAAAAACCGGAAACTGAGTTGGAATATAAAGAAGAAGAAGGAAAAGAAAAACAAAAATGGTTGAAGAGGATATTAGGAAAATGAAACGAGCTTGTATGAAAAGAGTGTAGAGCCTGAAGAAGGAAAAGTGGGCCAGTTTAATATCCTTTTCCTCCCCATTAAGGTTTTCTTTTTTTTTAACCACTGTGAGGAAATAAGCAACAAAATTTAACGTTATTTCTTAAACATCGTGGCGTTTGGAGTGTGAGATGTTACGACAATCTGGACATATTTATCTCCGCTGAAAGGTTGAAGATGGAAATTAAAAGCTCCAGCTATGTATGTTAGATCAGTGTTTACAACTTTTGTTCTAGGTGGTTCGCTGTTCTTGGCTTTTACACCTCACTGTTCTCGTTTTTTATTTTTCTTGTACTTGTTTCTCTGTGTGTGTGTGTGTGTGTGTGTGAGTGTGTGTGTGTGTGTGTTTGTGCGCGCGCGCGTGTGTGTGTGTGTTTGTGTGCGTGCGTGTGTGTGTGTGTGCGTGCGTGTGTGTTTGTGTGTGTGTGTGTGTGTGTATGTGTGTGTGTGTGTGTGTTGTGATAGAGATCAGTTGTTTTTTTTTTTTAGAACTTTGCCCGGGCATCCGGCCTTGTTCGGCCTGCTCTTTTCGACTTTCAACTGCCAAGGTATCTTTAACTTGCGCAATGTGCACACGGGCCCTCCGAGTTTGTCGTCCCTTATTCGAGGAGGCTAGGTGCTCGATCCTACCTCCCACAAGATCAGGTGCAGGAATTCCCCCCCCCCCCCCAAAAAAAAAATTCCAACATGCCTGCACCCACCGGGGGATCGAACCCGGCACCTTGGGCATGAGATGCGAGCACTTACGTGTCAGTCGGTGAACGATCATTTTCTCCTTTTGGCCCGAAGACCTGGAATACGCTGCTTCTAAACTTAAGAGATGTACAAAATACTGAAATGTTCAAGAAACATCTGACAACGCACCTTTCCAGTTACTGGAATACAACCACAGCTGTTTCTGACAGTTGCCACGTGTTTTAGTATGTTCTTTGAATTAGTGAATTGCATGTGGAATGGTAGAATGACTGTCTAGCGCTTAGAGCTTACATTAAGGTGTGAAGGCGATGTAAATGTTATTAATTATTATTACTATTATAGTCATTTCATATAACGCCTGTTATTCAGTTTATTGACTTATGATATAATTAAGTTTATGTAAATAGAGAGGAAACTAGAAGGAGCAGAGATGTGGTTTATTAGGAGAATACTGAGAATACCATTAATGGAAAAAATCAAATGAGTCAGTATTGAGAGACTCTAATCTGAAAAGATCAGTAATTGAAACAAGACAGAGGCAACTGAAATTTCTAGGACACATCTGTTGCCTCAGGAGCTCGAACATCTAGCAACTACAGGGAAGATCGAAAGCAGGGAAAAGCAGGGGTGGACAGAGAAAAACTTTCACTGAAAGTCTTAATTCATGGACAACAAACAAACGCCACAACAACAACAACAACCTCTTGAGGTTGGCTGATGACAGATCCGAGTGGGCAGCCATGGTCGCCAATGTCTGTTCCAGAACAGGGCAACTGATGATGATGATAATGCAATGATGTGTAAGATGTGTGTACCTCGTATTTATGTGTTTTTTAACGCGCTGTGACAGAGAATTTCCGACATGGGATAATAAACTTTGATGAGTTATTTGCGCATTCGTGCAAACAGAAACTAAAATCAGTTCTAAATGATTGCTCACACCCCTTGTTCCATCAGATAGTCCGACCCCAAAGAAGTGGACGAATACTGTATTTAAAAACAAACAGAGAGCGCCATAGAGGATCCTTTTTTTGCCATCCGCAATTCGAGGTAGCAGTGTTTCCTGATGTAATACGCTGTTGTTAGTTTTTCCTAATGGATTGTTCTTACAGTGTGTATGTTTGTGTGTGTGTGTGTGTGAGCAATGTTCTTACTTGTTGGTAATGTTGTGTGAGCAATGTATGTGTGTGTGGTGTGCGTTAAAGACTTGTAGGTCTTATATATTGTATTTACTGTTGTACTGTTCCTGAATGCTGTGACAACAAATTTCCTGGAAACAGGATAATAAAGACATACCTTATCTTATCTCTTATCTTAAAGTGATTCTTATCTTCTTCTTGTTATTATTATCAACATTTTTGGACGATCGCCGCACTAGACAACTGCACCTCAGTTCTGCTTAAAGATGTTTATTTAACTCTAAGAGCTTAGGAATTCCAGTGCCAGAGGTCAATATACACAGTCATTAATCCATTCTCTAAGCACTGGTCGTTTTTTATTATGAACATCCTAACGATCGATCGGCAAATCAACCCCCCCACCCCCCTCCCCGTAAAAGGCACAATAACGTGATTATCCAAATGGGAGGGCAGGATGCAGGACAATAATCGTTTCTGGAGGGATATTTATTTATTGCAATTAGTGGATTCTCATTTTCACTAGCAGCAACTTAAACTACCTTAGGATTTTTCTGCTTGCAAGCGAAAATCTTGTAAAATCCTACAATATAATATTTTCATTCATTTATATTTAAAAATAATCACGAAATGAAAACGATAAACGGAGATAATCGCGGCTTGAGTTCTTGTTTATTCCAACTCCACTTTCAGCACAACAGAGAAATTCGATGTTAAACGTTTTGCAGCTTTACTATTATGATAAGGAGTTAGAATAAAATAGGAACAGTGAAACAACTTGATAAGTGCCACAACCCATTTTAAACAAGTGTCAGATTGTGCCATTGTTATACCTCTTCTACATACCATATTAAGATCTCCAGTTTTTCGGAAAGTGGAGATAAAACAAACAAGAACTAAGATGGCGTGATGTTAAAATGCATTTAATAATACAGCATTTCTGTGGACAAAAATGTACCTTTCCTTAACCCTTTCAGTCCTGAAACAACATTGCTGCTAACCCTTTACTGCTGCATCAATTACAGGTTTTGTTCCTTCATTTCTAGCTTTTAAATATAGATCAATAGCCTGATCAAGATTCCATATTTACCATTGAAAATAACTGAAATACGTGAATCTTAATATAAACTGGACTTGGGTAAAATCTAGCTTTCACGGCGTCAGTGCTCAAAGGGTTAACATTTAGATTTGTGAAGGGAGATCAAAACACGTATTGATGAGACCTCAACACGCCACGATCCAGTTTATTTTGGTACAAGTTTATTGCTGGGATTTCCCCAGGCTGTCTTGTAAACATTGGCAGCTCACTTCCCTTCTCATTAAATGTTTATAATCAAGCTCACTGGCAGGAAAGAAAAGAGGAGAAAAAACAAAAACACAGAACACGAAAAATGAAAAAAAGGAACAACACAAAAGAAGAGAGAAGGAGAAACGTGTGCACCACCAGCATTTCATGTCTTTTAAAACAGCGCCTAAAAAAACCTCAGGCTGCAGTGTTGAACATTGTTTTTCTCTCTCCTGGCGGACGGGAAATGCATGGGAATAAAAAAAGGGAAAAAATAAGAACTGCTGGTGAGCAGGCAGTGCATGGAGATGTGGCACACGTGGGGGTAGAAATGTAGTTAGCGTATGGATGGCAGGTATATCATCCCTTGCGGCGATGTTCATTCCGGGGCTGGATATTATTTCAGTGCTGGGGGTGATCTAGAAAGTCCGTACGCGCCGAGGGGAAGTGGTGCATTATAAAGACGCGTGGGTCTAGAGGCAGGGTGCTCGCCTCTCATGCCGAAAGAAATTCCTGTACCTGATCCTGTGGTATATAGGATCGAGCACATAGTCTTCTGGGATAAGGACGAAAAAGTTAGAAGTCAAGAAAGGCAGGCCGAACAAGGCCGCTGCCCCGGGCAAAATTCTAAGAAAATTAATAATCCTTAGCACGAAAACACACAGAAACATGAACAAGAAAAATAAAAACAAAAAAAAGTGAGGTGTAAATGCCGAGACCAGCGAAACCTCCGAGAATAAAGACATAAACGTTGTTGGGGGGGGGGGGGGGAGTGGTGGTGGGTGGGGGTGTGTGGTGGTGGGTGGGGGTGTGTGGTGGTGGGTGGGGGTGTGTGGTGGTGGGTGGGGGTGTGTGGTGGTGCCCCCCACTGATTTAAAAACGTACATGGGGGAAGGGAGTGGGGTGGGGGTCTAGGGACCGGTGTACTTTACGTTTTTCGTCTACGGTAGTAAATTATAAAGGGATGGTTTTATTTGTCTTTTTTTCTTCCTAATACAATGAGTGGTAGGATTATATAAGAATTGAATTTTGGCTATACAATGTCTCATGAAGCCATTAAATAGTCCGTGTAAAATGCTATTCCAAATTTCAGAATATCAAGGTGTTTTCAGGAACATTCCGACATCATTCAAATGAGCGTAGGCGTGTAGAAAGGGAGGGCGGAGGGCTGAAGCTAACTGTATCAAACCCGTAAATGGAGGATACGATTGTCAGATACTGCCAGAATCGAGGTTACGTGCTTATAGATGGCCCCTAAAGCTGGTACAAAAGGAAGAAAGTCGCGAATGTATCAAAAATGTACCATGGAAGGCTTTTTCTGCTGGCAGTTTATTTTGGTTGAAGCTTGTCACGCGGTATCTCAGCTATCAAGTGCATGCTTGGAATGTGATAAGCCAGCTTAAAAAAGAAACAACGTCCCACTATTTCAGAAAGAGGCAGCAGATTTTTGTCAGGAAACCATTCCCTTATCTTCTTTATTATTATTATTTTTTGTTTTGTTGCTTACTTGTATTGCTTGATTTCATAATAGTTTTATGTTTCTCATGACATCCACTTTACAGATAAAACTATTTTATACAGGCCTTTTCCCGTTGGATTTTTATGTGTAGAATTTTAATTTATCCAGCTGTAACAATCAAGCTACAGTGAGCATGAGGTACCTAAACAAACGTGAAAGGCGCAAACTGGAGTTAATAAGCCGGGGCGCCTTTAAACTCAAACTCAAACTTTAACTCAGACTCAATCTCAAAATCCAAACTCTATAATACCGTCTACGTTTGCTCACATGCAGCTAAGAATGCATTGGCGGGGAGGGGGGGGGCAAGGAGAAGTAAACAATCACCAACATCGAGCGTATTTTATTTTTATACTCTATGAATGCCCCCCCCCCCCCCTAACCAAAGTTTAAAATTATGGGACAACAAAACAGTCACAGATAAAGAAAAATAATCTGCTCAACTTAATCATCAACTTGGATCGATTTTTTTAAATATCTCCCCTGCAGATATCCCAATCTTGACAAATCACTGTAACCTTTACATGAAGCGTGTCTAATAAGAGGAAGTGCGGGTAAAAGAAAGATTTAAACACAGATTGATTCTGCTGAGGCGTTTTCATGTCACAACCAAGCAAGAACGTTCAAGTACAACCACACACAACAAAAACTGCTGTCTGGAGTTGGTTAAAAAAATATTCAAATCTTTTTTTTTTTGTTTTCCCTCCCTTATTGTAAGCATGATTTGGTTTGGGAGCAGGAACGCTGATGGGAGACGGCAAAATGATATATCAACGGCTGATACCGCCCATAGGTCATGGTTTTAAAATGGAAACTTTCTAGTTAACGTGGCATTTCCAGGTGTTTAGGGCTTGTTGACCCAAATGTATTTATTGACATTATTATATTATGTCTGGGTGTATAACCTTTGGCGATGACACAATCAGTTCGGTATGAATGTTTTTCAGATTTGTGTGTGTGTGTGCTCAATTTCAGTCGCACTTAAAATGTAAGAACAAAAAAAAACAACAAAACATGAAGGCGTCTAAAACGTTTGTTGCTTAATCCCTTGCGCAGCAAGCTTTGAAAACATACACCCCTTTGCGCTTGTATTATGATTCGTTACCCGTTGTGTATTATCGTCAACATAAATAAATGTTTTAACTGCCAGAACATTTCGTCGGGTATTTGCCGTATTTGTTGTATGTGCATTTTTGCTTTTTCGAGAAAATAAAGATTGAAGTTTGGTCGGCAAAAGGGGCTAAAACGCATAAAACATTACGACATAAATACATAATATCTTGAAAAGTTTTTAACCTGTTGGAATGGCACTTATATGTATTGAAATTAAGAGTGAGAGGACGACTTTCATGACAAAAACTTCAAAATCGGCAAAATGTCACATACAACAAATTTAATGGCAAATATCCCTCGATTTTTTGGATGCCCCGTATCAGTATGACAAGTTACGCGATACTGTGTATACTCTGGATTTTTGTTTTCCTTCAGAGCTAAGCTCGTACATTACACAACAATGTTATTAAATTGCCCTAGCGGATTTCAGTGTGTGATATGCATGTGTCTCTCGCATAGTTTCAGAGATGATGAAATGGCTTTGGACTTTTGAGAGAAAATGTGAGATATGTTTTTCTTCTAAATTTATCCAATTGTCCCCTTAAAATGACAAGGTTATACATGTATCTCCACTTTTTCGCTGAACCGAGTTACACGCTTCTTCTACAGGCCTTCTCCATTGTGTGTCAAAGTATCAAGCAGATTCGGTATGTAATTTTTAGTATTACTAAAAAGAAAAAAAGAAGTATTATCAAAAGATACGAGCACGTGAAACTCCAATCATCAGTTTCTCAAAAGCTGACGTTAGGGATTTAGAACCCTGTCATTTTAAAGGGACACGATGGCGAAAAATGCATCTTGTGTTTAAAGCAGCCTATTAAGAAATGACTTCAGATGGGTAATAATAATACGTAAAAATTTAGACAGTCTTGTTTGTTCCAACTCGCTGCCACTCAACTGAAGTCAGTACCAGAAAAGAAACATGCTTTTAGAGTTGGAATTTACAGAACTTAGTGAAGTACTCGTATTATTTCCTGTCCACAAAAAATTGCCTTCTCTCTACATTCAGCTTCCCAACTGCATCATCCCTTAGCTTCTGGAATGAAAAGCCGTCATCATCATCAGCATCATCGGCATCATCATTACCAATATCATCATCATCATCAGCAGCAGCAGCAATAACAACAACAACAACAACAAGTACAGGAGAAAGGCTTCCAGAATCACGAAGATCATCGTTCTTTTTCTTGTTTTCTTCCCCCTCATCCTCTTTCTCTCCCTCTTTCCTTCTGTCTGACTGTCTGTCTGTCTGTCTGACTGTCTGTCTGACTGTCTGTCTGTCTGTCTGACTGTCTGTCTGTCTGTCTGACTGTCTCTCCCCCCCCCCCCCGGTCTGTAGCCGGCTACTACATTAAGTGTACCCTGTGTTTGTTTAGTAAAGTTACAGGCCTGGCGGAGATCCACTGATAATGTGTGAGTGCTAGGTGTTAGGCAGGTCAGTGTACTAGAAATCCCTGCCTGGTCAAAAACTAACAAACTACTGGTCTCCAGCTTTTTCCCACCCATCCTCCTCCGACAGTTTCCCACCCATATTCCTCCGACAGTTTCCCACCCATCCTCCTCCGACAGTTTCCCACCCATCCTCCTCCGACAGTTTCCCACCCATCCTCCTCCGACAGTTTCCCACCCATCCTCCTCCGACAGTTTCCCACCCATATTCCTCCGACAGTTTCCCATCCATCCTCCTCCGACAGTTTCCCACCCATTCTCCTCCGACAGTTTCCCACCCATCCTCCTCCGACAGTTTCCCACCCATATTCCTCCGACAGTTTCCCACCCATCCTCCTCCGACAGTTTCCTACCCATCCTCCTCCGACAGTTTCCCACCCATCCTCCTCCGACAGTTTCCCACCCATCTTCCTCCGACAGTTTCCCACCCATCTTCCTCCGACAGTTTCCCACCCATATTCCTCCGACAGTTTCCAACACCCATCCTCCTCCGACAGTTTCCCACCCATCCTCCTCCGACAGTTTCCCACCCATCCTCCTCCGACAGTTTCCCACCCGTCCTCCTCCGACAGTTTCCCACCCATCCTCCTCCGACAGTTTCCCACCCATCCTCCTCCGACAGTTTCCCACCCATCCTCCTCCGACAGTTTCCTGTACCCGGAAGCAAAAGGAAACTGTCAGTACCTTGCTTGTTGGAAGCGCATACCCGTACATCTCGAGTGTTTTCAGACAGCAGAACGTGTCATTGTATAATGTCCAGTGATCACTAGCCGATTTTGATCGGCCGGCTAGTTGGGTGATGACGTCATGTCATTGAGGTTCAACGAGATCTAACAAGTTGACTGGCGTGCGGGGTCTCAATGGAACTAAAGATCGTGACGTCATTATCCAACTAATGGGCCCATGAAAACCAGCGAGTAGGCGTCAGGCCTAAGTTGGCCGTTCTTCTTCGTCAAACTAGCTCTGACACAAAGAATCAATGAACGGAAACAAATGGACAGTTGGCAACCACAGTTCTTGTTTGTTCTATCTCCATTTTCTTTAAAAAAATCAACTGGAGATCTTTTAGTATGAAGAAGAGTTATGACAAATGCACAAAGCGTGTTGTGGCACTTATCAAGTTGTTTTTACAGTTCCGATTTATTCTAACTCTTAATCGTAAAACTAAAGCCACAAACGTTTAATGCCGAGTTTCTCGGTTACACAGAAAGTGGAGTTGAAACAAATAAGAACTAATGTGGAGATTTCCTGTAAAGAAACAGATCAACAAGGTTGATTTTCATGTAAACAACTGAATTCCAATCTGTTGTGCAGTCTATAATTTCAGTATGTTTATTGGCAAAGTGTTTGTTGTTTTCATGTGGCTTGTGAAAGGAAAAAAATGAGGGTGGAGGAACATTCTTTTAATCGAAATGGCTCGGGCATAGCGCACAACAAGAGAAAGATTTCCCCAAGGTAGACTCATCTGGAAAGTATGAACACAAAACAGCTCCAACAACTAGGGCAGAGAATGAATAGTTCAACATAAAAAGATTCTGTGGACAATAAAGTAGCAGTGTGGATTCCCGTGAGAAGGACAAAGAGTTTACATGTATATGTGCCAACATACAGGAAATTCCAAGAGCAATAAAGTTTATACTGCAATATATTTTACATGAGACGAATGTAATGGCAAGTGATTGAGAATGTGGATTTTTCGCAACGTAACTTGGCAATTAAAAACTAAATTATTTATCACGCCATCAGTCAGCATTTGTAATGAAGAGAATGCTTTTGTTATAAGCTTTAGACAGCTTCTCTGGCAGCAGTATGAGTTCCTTGATGAAACAAGACGTTTACTCCCTCCTTCACGAAGTGGCATACCCCTCGCGTAGATGATGTTTTACGCGTTTGTGAGCGCTGAATTGGAACCGCTGGGAGCTGTTTCCGAGAAGCGAAGAGACCCAGGCGCCTTGCCGAGCAGTAAAATTTGGAATTCGCGAGTTTGTTTTTCCGCGCAGGTATCTCGCTGAGCTCACCTTCCGACAATTAACTCACTGTGACAGTTTAGAGATGGTGAGTACATGTGCGCGAGTGCGTGCATGTAGGTGGTGCTTCGTCAGATGGAATGGATGGATGGTCGGGAGTAAAGAAGGATTGATGCATGTGTAAATAGTTGGATGTATGGACGGCGTGAGCTCAGTTTCCGAAGAAAAAAATAAAAGAGGCATGAAATTCGTACATGTGCGCAAGGTACCGGGTTCGAGCCCCGGTCGGTGGAGGCATGTTGGAGTCTTTTTTTGGGGGGGGGGGGGAGGGGGGGAGGGAGATTTCCTGTCCCTGATCCGATGCTAGGTAGGATCGAGCATCCAGTCTTCTCTAATAAGGACGAATAAGTCGGAGGCCCCATGTGCACGTTGCGCACGTTAAAGAGACCTTGGCAGTTGGAAGACGAGAAGGGCAGGCCCAACCAGGCTGCTGCCCGGGCAAAATTCTTAAAAAAAACAAAAACAAAAAAAACTTCTCCCTACCACAAAAACACACAGAAACATAAAGAAAAGTAAAAACATAATAAGTGAGATGTAAATGCCAAGAGCAGCGACCTTCCTAAAATAAAGTCTAAACACATGTCCTCAAGACTGTATAAAAGGTAGCGTGGCTGTAGATTTACTCAGTGTGGGGGCCAACAGCATTATGCTGAGGCCCCCGAGAAACAAAAGATCTCAACCGATTTACTCAGTGTAGTAAGTACATCGCAATGATACATTTAATTATCCTGTCTGGAGAATCTTTCAGGAACTCACGAAAGCAAAATTATCTTTAAAGAAAATATATTATTATATTATTATGGCTTTCACGTCTTACTAGTGCGTAGTTTCACCCAAGACAGAGGATGCAGGTATTCTGTGTCTCCTATTTCACGCGCAGTGTCAATTCTAATTGGACAATCGGATAAATGAGAAAACCAGATAAAATGACCCTTTTTTTACATGTTGAGTGTCGCAGGATATGATTAGTATTGCAGCTGTGAACGTCTTCGACAAGGTATTTCAACATTACAGTAGACGGCATTGCTTCATCAGCACCACTGAAACAGACAGCGGCACCACCAACACGACCACTACTGCCACCTGCCACCACCACCATCACCACCGCCATCGTCACCTCATCCACCCCGACCAGCACCACCATCATCATGACCCCCCCTCCCCCCTCCTCCTCACCGCTACCACTACCATCACCACCGTCACCACCAACAACAACATCCACTATACAGGCAGTAGTTAATAATCACGAAAATATACAACGGAACAGCAACACAAGTCTGTCTTTCATTGTATACCGAACGATAGAAAACGTTATTTCCCGTGTGACCTTTTTTGAGAATGCCTTACACAACAGCAACAACAACAACAACATCAACACTAATAAAGATATCTTCTATGATGGTCTTGTATATATTGTGCACTGAAGTAGACTTGGCTGTCCCCAAGTATACAGCATGGCTACATCAGCACCAGTGAAACAGACTGCGGCACTACCACCATCAGCACCAACACCAACACCACTTCCTCCACCACCACCATCAACATCATGCAACAACAACAACATCCACCACCCAGGCAGTGGTTAATAATCACGAAAATATACAACCGAACAGCAACGCCAGTCTGTCTTTCATATACCTGAACGATAGAATATGTAACTTCCTGTGTGACCTTTTTGAGAATGTCTTACACAACAGCAACAATAACAAGGCCTTCTATGATCGTCTTGTTGTATAATGTGCCCTGAAGCAGCTAAACTGTCGCCAATGTAGGAAAACCTACCACTACCTCACAATACTGTAATTGGTGACACACTGAGTCAAGTCTGGTTAGACTCGGTTTTATAGTGAGATGTGAACCAGAGAGTTAAACGGGGCCTCTTGCACTGGCGAGACAGGGAACAAGTCTGTTTCACAAGTTAATTTGGGTGCGACAGAACTGTCTTTGAGTCAGCAGCTGGCGGGACAGAGAAACCTCGCTCGCGCTCTGAGTCAAAACAGACGGGCAGAAATGACGCAGAGCATCACCATCCTAAAGACAGAGTACATATTTAGACATACAACATTGCTGTCAACTCTTTCCTGCTGTCTCAATTAAAGGTTTTGTTCCTCCATTTCTCGCTTTTAAATATAGACCAATAGCCTGATTAACATTCATATCATTCTACCATTGAAAATAACTGAAGTACGTGAATCTTAATATAAACTGGTCTTGGGGTAAATCTAGCTTTCACAGCGTCAGTATTCAAAGGGTTAAGGAGACGGGATAGGGGTAATCTGTTGCACGGGAATTGCATAAACTCTAGGATTCCACCCCCAGCTGCTGTGGGGTGAGGGAAGTTTAGCAAAAAAAAAATAAAATGTGATAGCTAGCACATCCACCGAGAAAAGCGGCAGTCGTTGACAAATGAAGCCCAGGAAACAAAATCGCTGAGAGCGTAACAAAGCAACGATAGCAGAAGAAAAAAAAAAAAAGACGCAGAAGCAGAAGACGAAAATGGAATTCCTTACAATTAAGCAGCGCGGAGAAATAACATTTAACATTTTGGAAAACAACGCGACGGGTGCAGAATGGAAAAAATGTGAAACCTAAAACTATCATTTTGTTGAAGAAATGAGAGCAAAAAAAGTCCAGGAGGGAGATTGTGAAGATAATGAAATGGCACTCAGCGCACACCCCACATAGATCTCCCCCCCTGTCCCGTCCCCACGTAGACAGCTCGCCCCCCCCCCCCTCATCGCCCCTGGCTCCTTCCTTACCCAAATGGATTTGAGTCAAGAATGAGATGCCGTATGGCATCAAGTCAAAAAGCTCGGGGGTACTGGAAAAGTAGTTACATACAGTGCACCTGTTTCGGGTGCACGAAGAGGAGTTGTTGCCGGTATGTGAGGGGCTGTGAGATCTGGAGATTCGTGGAGAAGGGATTAATTGTTTGCCTTTACGCAAGCAAAGACCCCACTTGGCTGCAAATGGGCGACTCAAATTAGCTGTCTTATTCACGCCCGTGTCTTGGAATTGTTATCGTAAACATGAATGAGGGCCAGATCTTCTAGTTTTGTTTGTTTTTTTTTTCCTTTTCTTTTCCCAATTCTTGTTTTTCTTTTTTTCTCTCTCACTGTTTCACGTGTCTAGTCTATTTTTGAGAAATTACCATGACATTGTTAAATTCCTTGCATCGTTTAGAAGAAAGCTGTTCTCTGATGCCTTTCCAGAAAAATGATTTTTGTTCTGTTCCGAGTGTTGTCGGAATGATAACTGTGAAGAATTATTCATACCTATCCCCGTCCCGTTTTTGTTCATTCCCCCCCCCCCCCTCCCCCCTTCTTGGTTTAGGAAAGATGGTGATAGAAATATCTGTAGCATGTGCTTGGGAGAGGGGGGGGGGAGGGGTGTTAGTTACTTAAGCCGAGAGAAGTCTTAATTGTTTTATTTATCTCTATTCTGCATGGCATTTAAAGCAAACACCAACATAAAGATGCAAAGCTTGTAAAATGACTAAAATTACATTAGCTGTTCGTGAAGCATTTCATGCGTTTTTTTTTATATCCAATTACTGAAGTTTTGTACTGTTTTCACACAGTTCAAGCAGTCTGGAATACTTCATGTAAAACTTTAATTATCACAAGGGAAAATGTCAAGGCGAAAGTGAATTACCATTGTCTGAAATTCAGGTTAAAAGCATTTGATCACGCAGAAAGCCACTGTTCTGGTTTTTGTGAAGTTTTAGAATTATGCCTTTTAAAAAAAAAGCAAAAACTAGACTCTTTGAGCCGGCTCGGAACGCCTTACTGCGACGTCTTCATCCGAGAAATTCAAAAGAGAACTAAACTCAGTCCTGTATCGGAAATATCAACTGATTAGCTGGTGATGTCTCCCTTAAAGCCTTGTACGTTTTGTAGAGCATGGAAGTATATTTTTTATAAGTCCAAAAGAGAGAGAGAGAGAGAGAGAATTTGAGACGTGGGGGAGTGGGAGAAAGCTGGGGGAGAGAGAGAGGGAAAGAGGAGAAACGAGAGATAGAGGGAGTGCGGGAGAGACTGAGAGAGAGAGAGAAACAGACAGACAGACAGACAGACAGAGAGAAAGAGAGACGGGGGAGAAAGAAAGAGACGTGGAGAGACATAGAGAGAATGAACTAGAGAGAAAGACGGGGGAAAGAGAGAGAGAGAGAGAGAGAGAGAGATAGAGAGACACCGGGAGAGAGAGAAAGAGAGACGTGGATAGATAGATAGATAGATAGATAGATAGATAGATAGATAGATAGATAGATAGATAGATAGATAGATAGATAGATAGAGTTATTAGCCCATTATCATTATTATTAAAACGACGTATCTGCCAAATTTTCAAACAATGTCAGTGGAATTGTCAGAGAAATAATTAATGAGTTTACCGCCTGTCTCACCCCCTCGTTGCAAATTCATTTTACCAGCAGCCACAAAAATCTCATCGCTTCATACTTGCTGTTTATTTGTTTATCTCATGCATAACAAAACGGTAACCCATTAGCGTTGGGCCGGTGCCTGCTATAAGATACCTCACCCACACTCCCGTTTCTTCTCTTCTAAAGCATCTGACGTGCTGGCGTTGGAAATGAGCGCTCAATCACTCACAGCTCTTCACTCTTCATCAGAGAGAGAGAGAGAGCGCAGGTAGGCGTCGAAACAAGATTCGACCTTGATTTCCTACACTACACTAGCATGCCACAGAAAAAGACCGTACGTGCCAATCTAGTTCGAATCATGTATTTTTACAAAATCATTTTACAGAATAAAATCGAGGGGTATTTGCCATGTTGTTGTTGTATGCGACATTTTGCCGATTTTGAGGTTTTGTCATGAAAGTGGTTCTCTCACTCCTAGATTTATCATGTCTAAGTGTCATTTGAGTGTTTTATGCAAGTTTCGATTTTGAAACCTATTGAACAAAAACCCTGATTTAAAACAAATCTTCCAACTTTCAATCCTCATTTTCTCGGAAAGCCAAAAATGCACATACAACAATATGGAACAAACCCGACGAAATGCAGTTTATCTGAAAGTTTGGGGTTATAATTTGACACGTCTGATAAGTTTCTTTTGCTCTCCATAAAATGGAAGTGTAACAAGGAATAAAACGGGGAATGATACCAAATGTTTGGCTTTTTTCTTGCCTCGCCTGTACAATTTCATGGTTTTTTGTTGTTGTTTTTTTTTTTTTTTTTGCGGTATAATTCTGAGTTTTGTCCAGAACATGGCGGCACTAGTAAAATGCCAGTGTCTTTCTTTCCGCCCTTTTTCCACATGATGTTACTAAGGGACCGTGAATTTTACATAGTAAATCATACATTAGCAGTGACCTGTTATAATATCAGTTTCCCACACGGGTTTTCCATTGGGTTTTCCATCCACTGGGTGGTCTTGCTCACACACCCCCAAGTCCGAGGTTGCAGAGGAGCGGCTACCTTACCTAAAAGATTCCGCCGATACGCTTTGGCCATTCCGGCCATGTTGACCATCCTTGGCCTCGCCCACGTGTCGGCCATTCCAGTCATGCTGACCATCATTATGAAATGACCATGAGTACAGTTTTGAGTGGTAGTCGGGGGGGGGGGGGGGGGAGGGGGAGGGCAATAACCTTTGGCTGAGGACCCCGAGAAATTAAAGAATTTTCCTTTTGATTAGAGAATAAATGCCAACCAAGTTGCTAGAAAATGTTGTGTTTGTTATATTTTGTTCGATAACATTAAATCCTCTCTCACATCACAGAACACAGCTGAAGTATTTTCTCCATTTGGCTTTGTAATTAGACTTCCTAACAACAGACTTTTTGGCTTTTCAGAGAGAGAGAGATGGAAATGCGATGAGTGTTCCGTGAATGGAGACTTTGTCTCGCGTGTAAAATTTCGCGTTTTTTGGCGTTTGCGGTCTTTGTTCAGACCACGGCAGTACGAGTAATATGCCAATCTCTTTCTTTCTGGCTTTTTTTTTTTTCCATTTTCTCTGAGACTTGGGAAAAGTGATGAATGTTTCCTGGATGAAGAAAAAAATCCGCTGAACGATTCCATGGTGGAATTTGAGGAAGGATTGGCTGTTGAAATTGACCCATCTGTACCTTGTAAGATTTCGCCTAATTTGTTCGTCGTGTGGACGGCGGTAGAGGTATTTGCAGGCAAAAGTAGTTGTACCAGTTTGTGGGATACGATATTCATCTAACAAACTTATTAATTTACCTTAGTTGTGTGTGTGTGTGTGTTTTTTTTTATTTATCTAAGTGCTTCCCACCTGGTTACCCACCCATCCACCCTCTCATCCATTCATACGTCAGTTCGTCTGTCCGTCCAGCCATCCTATCCACTCGTCTACCCATCCATCTATCCATTCAACCACCCATCCATCCATCCATCAATCCATCCATCCGTCCTTCCATCCATCCATCCGTCCGTCCGTCCGTCCGTCCGTCCACCCATCCATCTATCCATCCATCCATTCATCCACCCATCTGTCCATTTGTCCGTCTATCCACCCACCCACCCTTCCATCCATCCGTCCGTCCGTCCGCCCGCCCATCCATCCATCCATCCATCCATTCGTCCATTCATCTGTCCGTTTGTCCGTCTATCCACCCACCCACCCATCCATCCATCCATCCATCCATCCGTCTGTCTGTCTGTCTTTCTGTCTGGCCGTAAACCCCACCATTCCAAATTTCACATCTTACCCAATCTGCCAGGTTGGCCGCAAGCTCCCATGTAATTCTCACAACCCTAGCTTGAGTTTCTCCTCTGCCAGTCAAACCTTGCCAGTTAAGAATCCTGTCATAATTCGCATCCAAACTGGCAGAGAAAAATGTCTCGCTTCCAGACGGCTTATTTATTCTGGCGTCTGATCTATCGTTTGTTTTCCAGCGTGCCGCGTTATCTAATCGTTTCTTTTGTTTTCAGCCTCCGGTAAAGTAATTTCCTTGTTTTGCTGGAACACTTACAGACTCGCCTGAAGGGAAGCGCATCTGTCCAGACATTTTAAGATATTTCTGCCTGTTAAAATCGCTGCTTGTTAAATGTTAGTTTTTTTGTTGTTTTTTTTTTTGCGAGGAAAGTTTCACCCAATACTGGCATCAATGACTAACCATGTGGTTGTTTTTATTATTTTTTTAAACATTTCTTTCTTTCTTTTTTTTTTTTTTTGTATTTGTTTTTTGTTTTGTTTGTGTCTCCTCTTGATTGTAAGGCAATTGTGAAATATAGGGGTTTTTTTTTTGGTTTTTTTTTTTTAGAAGACATGGGTTGTAATAACAACCATTGCATCAAAGCTGGATCGGGCAACAATGTTGTGATTTAAATGATTCTCGCCCATAAGCCGCTCTCAGCGGTTCATACGAAAAAGCAGTCAGTTCAAGAATGGTGCATGAAAACTACACACATCCAAAAAAATTTGCTTTAAAATGTCCAATAATTTGGCATTTTTCTAGATCTCACAATGTTTTCACTTAGCCTTAGCCCTGACCCTTGACTTTCACAATGGGTATTATGAGAGCTGTGGTCATCTATTTTTAAGACGTGAGTCAGTTCAAGTATTTTTTTGTTTGTTCGTTTTTGTTTTTGTTTGCATACTACTTTAATTCCATTTTGTGAGATTTGCCTTATGCTTAGTGTCACTGCAGCCGAGTTACAAATCAAGCAGACACGTCGTCGCCACATTGTAGCGACGGTCGGCGGGCTTTTTTGGGGAGGGGGGGGGGTGGGGCGGTGGTAGGGATTAGGTTGTTTCTTGTTGTTGTTTTTGGCCCGGGCAGCGGCCTGTTCGGCCTGCTCTTCTCGACTTACAACTACCAAGGTGTCTTTAACGTGCATACGGACCCTTCGAGTTTTTGCTCCATGTCTGAGAAGACTATGTGCTCGATCCTACCTACCTGTCAGACAGGGACAGGAAAATATGAGAAAAATTCCAAAATTTCAACATGCCTGCGCGGGCCGGGATTTGAACCCGATAGCTTCGGCACGAGAGGCGAGCACCTTGTTGTCTTCAACACTATATCCATCTGTTAAACCTCCCTCCCACGGCTATGGGTGTTTAAGAAGTTAAAGCCTGGTAAAGGCAACATTACAGAGCAAACTGAGACCATAGAAGTCGCTGGGATGACTTGACACAAAACGGGAATGTGTACGTGCGTACGCCGGGCCCTTTCCTCTTTTTTTGTATCCCTGCCTTTATCTGATCGTAGATGTGTGTGGCCCGAGCTGTAGGACCCCCGCAACTAGATACAAACCTCGAAAATCATCCCCTAACACCGTGCCAATTCAAAGCCATTATCAACTGTGGTCATGCACAGGTCGGCTTCACAGCGCGTTGAGAACATTCATTTCACATGTTGGCCGTTGATGACATAAAAGCTGCAAGCCGGCAAAATTCGGCAATCTGTGCAAATCTGAAGTGCTCGTTTCTGTGCGCTGTGTTTGGAAACCTAACCTGAGAGGATAAATTTCAAAAGGTTTAGGAAGTGCGCAAAACACACGGATGACATCCAGAAAATAAAAGGCGAAAACGCATGGCTGTGGCTTCAAGCTGGGCCTTAAGGGTGGGGAAAGAAAAGAAAGTTATCGTCGAAATCTTTCTGTGTTGTGCGGCAATAAGCTTTGTATTGTGCACAAGGACAGATAAGTGTACGGCTGTTTTGTATGGGTGTGTGCATGAAAGATGAAGACGTAGGGAAAAGTGTTGGAGTTAGGTCTTGGTTTTGCAGTAGATCTGTTTACTGAAGGTGGATTGAGGGCAGAGAGAGGGAGAGAGAGCGAGGGAGAGAGAGGGGGAGAGAGAGAGAGAGAGAGAGAGAGGGAGGGAGGGAGGGAGAGAGAGGGAGGGAGAGAGAGGGGGGAGGAAGAGAGAGAGAGAGGGAGGGAGGGAGGGAGAGAGAAAGGGAGGCAGACAGACAGACAAACAAAGACAGACAGACAGACAAAGAGAGGCAGACACACCCACACACACTAACAGGAGAGAGAGACAGAGACAGAGAGAGAGAGAGAGAGAGACAACGAGAGAAGAAGAGAGAGAAAAAGAGAGAATTACACATATAAACAGACTGACACATATACAACACACAGAGAGGGGGGAATGGAGGGAGGGAGAGAGAGAAGAGAGACAGATATGAGGCAAGAGAAGATGAAATTGACTTATGACGGTACAATCACAAATGTGAGGGTGATGAAAAATGAGGAACATTACAATGTGTAGTGAATTTGCGTAGGAGCCATATAAATATTCGCTTCATTTCTGCTAAATTCGCAATACACTGTATTATGATTATTCATGTATGTATTTGCGCGTTTGTGCGTTTTAAAATTGTATTCTTTTGATTACTGGTTGAAATTGAACAGACCAGAATATGAAAGAATTATTTTATTAAACAAGCAGATTAGCCGAGCCAATGTCAGGGCTTACGTAAGTATAGTTATTAGGCTTTTCTCGACATTTGGATGCGCGTTATTTTAAACACACGGGTAATTTAATGCCTCACCGGAAAGTGTAGCCAAATTACCGAAAAATATGGACCAGAAAAGCTAGGGATGTAGACCTCACGAAATCGGGCTTAAAGGTGGAAGACCAAATTCCTAAGGTTACCCCTCCATAGTGGGAACATTTTTCTATGAATTGAGGATTGCTTATAATGTGAAAGATTAGCCAATTTTCTGCATTCAGGTAAAAGTTTGCTTGAAATTGTCCTAAAATTATTCTATTTTAATTTTTGGAAGAGGCATAAACATTTTTAATTCATCTTCAACCTGGTTTTGTCAGATCCACCCACAATAATTACACACCTTGCTGGACAGATACAGCATTTGGTTCTATAAAATGACACTAATACCAAAGATTGTAGAAATTTTAACAACTTCTTTATTCTTTGCTAATGCGTGTACTTGATGTAGACTGGTGTGTAAAGTCTTTAGCCTTAGGCCCGGCGCGTACTATGTTAAAATTAACCATCCGTTCAATGCAAGCAATCTTTGGCGTGGTGTGCAGCACGGTAAACTCTTTGCCAAGCAAGCGAAAATCTGCGTTTGCACGCCATGCAGCAGGCAAAACAGAATAGTGCGCGCCGGGCCTTAGCACGGCAGTATCCGAAAGAATACTGTACGGAGCGCGTGGTCAAATTACAAAGCCAAATAGAGCCACTGTTCAGCTATAATAATAATAATACACAGCATTTATATAGCGCGTCATCCCACTAACAACCAGGCTCTAAGCGCTTTACAACATTTATACACGGGCATACGATATATATACGATATACATACAGGCATACTCGGGACAAAAACAAAAAATGGACATTCAGAATGTAAAAAGATGACTCTTCAGCTGATGTTTAAAAGTATAAAATGTTCAGTCTCTCTCAAAGACAGAGACAGAGAATTCCAAATCTGAGGTCTTTGAAAATAAAAAAGATTTTTCACCCATGGTCTTAAGAGACATCTTAGGAATTTTAAACTTTTGCAATGGCTTTTAGTGTAAGATACTATGCGCCCCTAGCAACAGTTTTATTCGAAAAGTGTTTGTCTTGAACGTGCAGCGAGTTTGAGTAACGCTGGATGTTCGAGGGAGAGCGCACGCTGAGAGGAGATTGAGGTCCTTAACTACCTCGGATCTTTTTACATTTTCTAGCAGTTGGACTGTGGGGCCAGCGGTTTGGATCGCCCTGTACACTGCCAGGAGAAGAAAAAAAAAACGTTCTGTGGAAGCTCCACAGGGAGATGACACAAAGGATGTTGGCGTGATTCCATGCTAAGTGAAGGATGTTGGCTTGGCTGGAACCAGAAAAGCCCCCCCCCCCCCCTTTTTATAAAGTGAGCGAATTCTTTCAAATGGCCGATTCCAGCAGGCATCCTGAAGAATGTCAAGAATCGTATCTTCGATTCTGATTTATATTAATACAGATCTGAAACATTATATCAAATTGTCATAATTTCATAATAAGCTATTTTCTTTCACTTTCGATGAGAGCTTGAGTAACGCAGGCAAGGAGAAGAATTAAATTAACATTGTATGTCCCACAGATAAAGTTTAAAAGTTTCCCAATATTATCTCGGTGTTACGGTAAGTTGTGTTTGAATAATTATCTAAACAACAATTCATTTAAGTTTTACATCTTATGAATATTGCAAACACCCCATTTCATTTATGTAATGTTCTTTTTTCGAAACTCAAAAAAAAAAAAAACATTATTGACGCATTATCAATTTTGTAGAATCCGAATAAAAATCCATATGTTGCACCCACTGACAAACGTTTTGAAAGGAATTGCTGTCATCTTTGGAGGCGAGAGTTTGGAGTTTTGCAATGATTTTCATCATAATCTACAAAATTCAATTATCTAGACGTAGGTTACAGCATGAGCCTTTTCTAGCTAGAATTTTAACTTCTCTTTTATTTAATCTTATTTCTAAGAATGAAAGAGATGAAAACCAACCAACTAACGGCCAAGATAACGAGAACCCTCGTGAAAGGCGCAAAGTGGCCGTTGTTAAACCCACACCCAAACCCAAACTCAAATTTGAAATGTATCGGAAATCGGCGGCAGTGGTATCGCTGGCAGAAATCGAATGGCTCCGACATCGCTTGGCTAAGCTCATCTTGCCTTTTTTTTTTTTTTACCTTTCTCTGTCTTAACGCGGCCCAGCTGTGGCATCTCTCTCCTGTTTTACAAGCGCGAAATATGTATGAACGTATTTATATTTGGATGGAGAATTGTTTGCTTTCTTTGTTCCACTTGCTTCATAATCTATTAATCAGGGCTCTAAAAATATATCTATAGACGATGCAGGCACGGCCGAAAGGGAGATCAAGATCTGGGGAAAGGAATGTCATGTCTTACCCAGCGGGGCATGCGCATGCGCCAAAGCTGACTAAAAACAAAATACATTGTTTAAAATATTCATATCTCTCCCGCCCCCGACTCTCGTCTTAAGCAAACAGAATACAAGCCAATTATCGTGTTTTTGTAATTTTCTTACGAACGGTATTCTCGATCCCTGTACACTTTTCCCTGTTGTTTGCGCCATGGAGTTTTTCTACAGGAAGGAATGCGTTGTTTTTAAATATTGTATTACATTTCCTCTTTTGTTAGTTTTTTTTTCTTATATAAATAGGATACAAAATGGCGATAACCGTCGAATAAGTTTCCTGAGGAGAAGAGAAAAAAAAAGAAGAGAAATAGCTCCGCGTTTATTTGCTTTCTTCGTTGTTGCTACACAAATATTTGCCAACAATGTCCAAACTGATAATAATCTTGAGCTTTAAAAATTTATTGCTATTTTTATTTTTATTTTTTATTGTTTCACCTGTGGGGCTATGCCTTCACAGATGAGTTTGGTAACTGGAAAGTTAGGCTGTTGCAACAAGAATGTACAACGCGTGTAGACTCTAGGTACAGCTTATATTATATTAAGGACCACAGAAAAACTGTGGGGTCGTAGAAGAGCTTACAGCAGAGTCAATTTTCATTCTGCCAATTTTTTTTTACTCTAGTTATACATGCAGACTTTCTGACAGTCAAATGGACCACTCACTTTATAAATGACCACGCCACAGTAAGTTGTATTACAAATCAAGCGGTGAAAATGGCAAATACTTTCACTTCCTATTACCATAATGTTAAATTGCAAAGCCAAGCACCTCCAATGGGTGCGCGATGCGGTAAAGCATTGAATGGCACTTCCAATTTTAGCCTGCTTAATAGCAATCGAACGAACTAAAATCAAACCTGAAACTCAGGATACCGAGACGGGTCAATTCGCCAAATTCCGTCCGTCGACATGCGCGCGTATCATCCATGTCAACAATGCAAAAATTCGCACCACACCCCTTCGTAACTGAACGAAAAAGACTGGTACCACAGAGCCTTGTGAGCAGTACTCACCGTGTTTATACGCGCGCAAGTTGTGGACGTATAGTGAAAGAAGGAATGGCCCGTTTCAGTATTCTGTGCCTCGGATCAAACTTAATCACATCTTTGTTTGATTGCAATTTTGTTGTTTGTTTGTTTTGTCCTAAGCAAAAACTAGAATTCGGCAACACCCGACATACTTCAAATCTGATGAATTTATCTTCATTTTTCGCCGGAAAATGTGCAAAATCTGTTCGTTTTAGTTTTAAACTATTTTATTATGATGGATCGACATGTTCTACAGCACGTAACCCGAAACAAGGCAAATGCAAAGGATATTTTATTACCCACATGGGAGGTTGGATAAATGCAGTAGAATGAAAGCTGTCGTCGTTCTGAACAATGGAAAAACAATTTTTTACACGTTAAAATTGCATAATATCAGCCATCAGTAGAAATAGATTATACAAAACAACAACCAGTTACATAAATCGTCCATGAGCTGACCGATCAATATATATGTGACATGTTCAAGGACTTCAGTAAGCAGAAGACTGCCTTAAGGTCAACCAACCAACCAACCAACCAACCAACCAACCGACCGACCGACCGACCGACCTACCGACCGACCGACCGACCAACCAACCAAACCGACCGAACTACCAACAAACCAGCCAACCAGCTGGCTAAACAATTGTGCAATGAACGAACTAACCAACCGACAAGCTACGCAGGTGTGCAACCAAGGAACTAACCAACCAGCCAACTAATCCACCCACCCACCCAACCCACCCACAAAGTCACAAACCCACAATTAAACACACAAATTGCAATTCTGAGAAATGTACACAACCAATCTAGCAAGTTGCCAATTCAACTCGATGTAAAGTAAACAATTGACATGAGCTATCAAGCACAACTTGTGTGGCCTGTAGGAGAGGTGGAATGATTAATGCATGCATGCTCTACAAGTAGGGGGGGGGGGGAGAAGGGGGGTGAGCCCTCTCACGACGTATACCTAAACACCGTGTTTGCAATGCTGTTGTTTATCCCTGCACACCTGTGGCCGATGAAAGCTGTGCGGTTTCTCAGGGGTCTCGGAGGCTGGGACTCACTGGAGAAACTTCGGGGGCAAAGACAGATAAAGATGTTAGTAGGACAATGTTTATTTATAGGCATGCAGGTGGGTGAGTTCATAAACTAGACACTTGTGTTGGTGTTACTCTAGTTGATTGGTTGGTTGTTATGGTTATTGTATGCAGTGGCGGATCTACATGTACTATGAAACTTACGCCCCCCAAGCGTTTTGCGCTAGGAGCGCGTACGTATACGTACCTATTCCTAATCGTTCCCTTAGCCTTAACCCTATAACTCTTATCGAATCCCTAACCCTGGCCCCCTATCTTTCCAACCAAAAAAAAACAACACGAGGAAAATAAAAATAAAATCTGGAAGAATAACATTTTAAGGCTGTTGACAGGAGTATTTCGGGAGGAGCTGTCCAGCTCTGGAGTCACAAACGGCTTTAAAATACCGTACCCCTAGCGCAAAATACTAGAGGCAAGGTGCTCGCCTCTCATGCCAAGGGTCCCGGGTTCTAAACCCGGGCAGTGCAGGCATGTGGAAAGTGGATTTTTCTCATATTTTCAAGTCCCTGGTCCTATTGGGGGGTAGGATCGAGTACCTAGTCTTCTCGGATAAGGACGAAAAAATTCGGAGGGCCCGTGTGCACGTTGCTCACGTTAAAGATACCTTGGCAGTTGGAAATCGTAAAGAGCAGGCCGAAAGGCCGCTGCCCGGGCAAAATTGAAATTAATAGATTAAAATTTACCCATATCATCTCCCCCCCCCCCCCCCCCCCGCCAGAACAAGAAATAATAAAACAAGTAAAGTGAGGTGTAAATGCCAAGGGCAGCGAACCTCCTAAAATAAAGACCTCAAATCGCAAAATACTTGGAGGACGTACGTGCTTGTAACAACATTCTTAAGGAAAGGATTTGCCGCGGGGCTGGAGATAAAGGTGGAGTGCAGAAACAAGAGATAAATAATGATCGAATTATTGACTTTACTGCAACAAAAAAAGGGGGGGAGGGGGGGGGGACACAGAAGATTTATGACAGAATTAGACATAGCAATAGCAGAATTTGTGTGATTCCAACGGTCAGCAGGCCTATAAACCACTAAACAGTATCTCATCCTTTTGCTTGGGACCTTCAGGGTTAAATGACCAGGTTTCAGATGTCGAACCAGATAGAAATGATTCTTTTCATGCATCTTCAAGTAACTTACCAAATACAAAAGAACCACTCCTATAATTATTGTTTTCTTCAGCTATTTACTTCTGCATGAAGCTGTTCCCACCATTCACCATATCAAAGAAGACGCATAAAGGCAACATCATTTTATTGCAAGCATGAGTACCTAAAGCTTTGTCATTCAGCCTAACCTGCTCATCAATAGACGAGGGCGCTGGAAGCTACACGGTTAACACACTGGGAAACAGCGTATGAGAATAATCATTATTTTGTTGACTAGGCGATCACCCCTTCACGGTAAGCCCTAACAGAACACCGTTCTTTGATTGATTAGTGCCATTGTTTATCATTTATTCATGGGATACCTTATTTCTGGTCCATCGATTGAAAAAGGCGTAAGCAATCCAGTTATGAATTAATTGAGTTGTTTCCCTTCGCCCACCACTCGTTGTCTTCAGCGTGAACGGCCGGTCTCGGCGGGGGTCATCTGTAAAGTACGGTGATTATTTAACAGTACAGGCCCGTCAAAGCCGGTAATAGGCCCAGACCAGATGGGAAACGTTAGACCTCCATTTCAAATTGCTCATTAAGTGTTTTTTTTTTAAAGAGGTGTGCAGATATTGATAAACTGAAACATAATTCGGTTTCAGTTTATTATTTGAACTTATTTCTATAAATCTGAAAGCTGAGAAGTAACCCAAAGTAAGGTCATGCAAAAAACCGTCATGGGCGCAAAGTGGCAGTTATCATGTCGTCGCGCTGTTAAACCCAAACTCAAACTGAAACTCAAATTACTTTCAGTCACTGTATCTGCATTAAAAAAAATATCTTTGTTTATCTGCATTAATATCTATAACGAACCTCCTTTAAAGTAGTCATTATTTTGTGCGAAAGGGTCCCCCTTTTGCCTCTCTCTACAATATTAGTATTCTTTACCCAAGCCGCCTCTCTCTTTGCCTCTACCAAGGGGGGGGGGGTGGAGAGGTGTAAGTTTCCTCAAAATCGTAGGTCCATGCCAACTTACAAGATTATGTATGCCCCCTCCCCTTCCACCTTGTACGACATACCCCGTGGGGCAAATCCCCTCTCCCACCCTCAGAGCGCACATACTTTATGGATGACCCCTCGCCCTGCGTTCTCTCGCTCGCCAAGACGACACGACACGACACGACACGATACGATCAATACCCCTGCATTCGCATTTTGTAATCGGGTATCGATACGATAGAAACAAGGGGCCCCGGTTATCTGTGAACTATGATTACAGTCGCTGTTTAAAGCTGTCAGGGTTAGCCCTGAGTACGCAATAAAATGAGCGTATTGATTACACAAATTTTGGCGCCTGCTTAGTACATTTCACGGGAGGACGCAGCGAGTGGCACTCTTGAGGTTCCCCGGAATTGGCCCGGGAGACATCAAACATCAGTCTCCTTGAGGTCAGTACCGAAACATATTGTATATTATCAGGGTCCTACAGCATTAACCCATATCGGACCTGCGACTTTGTTTAAAGAAATCGTTTGGAAATAAACTATTCGTGGAATAAACATACATTTTGCTAGGGCACGTGACACCAATTGACACCTTTTCAGACTCATGGTGAAAACAAGAACAAAAAGGGGAAACAATCAACAACAAAAAATCTGATGAGTTGCCTCCCTTGTGGGCTTGAAAAAAAAAAAAAAGGAAAAAAAAAAATCAGGAAGTTTCCCTCACTGTTCCAGTTATCGTTCAATTTGATGGCAGTGGTAACAGCAATATTGACTCAGGGAGGGGGGAGAAAGAAGAAAAAGAAGAAGAAAAAATAGGCCATCCACGTTTCAAGCACCGGGGCTCTAAATGAACGTATATTCCCGGAGAATCGGCCATCTTCGTCGTGGCAAGATGGAATTGTCGATCGATTGTTTTGCTGGCATCATTAGTCGGAGGAGGGTGGGGCGGGAGTGGGGAGGAGGGGAGGACACTAGCAGAGGAGGAGGAAGAGGGTGGTAGAGTTGAAGGTGGTGGTGGTGGACGGGGCCGTTGTTGTCCGCCGTGGTGAAGGTTGGGGCTTCGAGGAGGGGGGAGGGGGGAGGGTGAGGGAGAGGACCGCCCGGCTTGGGATTTTTGCCTACTCTCATCCAATTGTTGTTGTTGTTGTTGTTGTTGTTGTTGTTGTTGTTGTTGTTGTTGTTGTTGTTGTTGTTGTTGTTGTTGTTGTTGTTGTTTGTTTGTTTTATCTTCTATGTGTAATCATTCCTTCTCCATTTTCACACATTTCTGGGAGATGTCTCTCTGGCGCGCACTGGCCGATTCTTGATCTGCCGTCTATGTTTCAATGGTGACGTCATAATACTGAGTGTCAGTGAGATTAAAATAGTTGGCTGGTGCGGGAGGTCTCAGTGAAACCAGAGAGTATGTATGTATAGAGAGGTTTTACTATTTATCGATTTGCATTGCCAGACACGGGAGGCGCCGCAAAACCATTGTTAGCATGGAGCGGAAAGTAGGTCGCTGCGGTAAACAATACCCGTTTGTGCATTTCCACGGGGCGGAGGAGCTTACAAACGGCTCTAAATAGTTTCAATCAGCCCCAGAATATGAACAAACCACAGTAAACAGATACGCACACTATCTTTGGTGAAGACGGTCTCTTTCACTTCTTGTTTACCGCAGCGACCTAGTTTCGCGATTTTGCGGACGTGAGACCTCTCTGTAAAAATACATACTCTCTGTTGAAACTCAATGCCGTGACGTCACCATCCAGCTAGTTGGCCGATGAGAACCGAGTAGTGCGGGCCTAGCCTTATTTCTTGCACTCTTGTACTCATTCCCCCATTACCCCTCCTTCTCCCTCCCCCTCCCATCCCCGCCCCGAGTGTTTTAGCCTTGCCTGTCACCCATCCTGTCTTCGCTCCTGCCTCTCTCTCCTCCCTTTTCATTGCCTCTATATACCCCCCCCACCCGCCCCCCGTTCAGTCCTCGCCTGTCCACACCCTCCCCGTGTTCAGTCTTTGCCTTGCCCCACCTTGTCTCCGCCCCTGCCTCTGCTCACTCCCTTCCTCTATACCACATCTCACACTAAGGCGTCATTGATCAGGGCTGTTCACTAGTACTGACCTCTATAGCCCACGCCACTTAGCTTAACGCAAATAACCGCATTCTTGGAGATGGTTAGCTGGTTATTTTCAATCTCAATCTGGTATTGAGTGGAGCCCGGCTGAGGTGGATGCATGGATGGATGGGTGGATGGATGAATACGTGGATTGGTGGATGGATGGGTGGTTGGAGGGATGGACCGATGGATGGATGAGTGACCGGATAGATAAATGGATAATGTGGTGAATGCCGCGCATGGATGGATGGGTGGATGGGTGAATGGTTGAATAGATGGATGGATGGATAGATGGGTGGATGATGGATGGATGGATAGATGGATGGATAGATGAATGAATGAATGAGTGACTGTGTGGATAAATGGATAATGTGATGATTGCTATGGATGGATGGCTGGATGGATAGATAGGTGAATGAATGGATGGATGGATGAATCGGTGAATGGATGGATGGATGGATGAGTGGATGAATATATGGATGGATGGGGGTTGGGCCAATGAGTGAATGAATACACGGATGATGGACAGATGGACGGACGTGTGGATGAATACATGGATGGATAGATGGATGGATGGGTGGATAGATGGATGGATGAATGGATGGGAGGTTGACAAGTGAGAACGAGGAATGCTGAATGACAGGGGGACATACAGAAGAAGAAAATTGAAAAAAAAAATGCTCTGGGAGCAGGGGTCCCCGGGAAAGGGAGAGGGGGAAGATGGGTTTGGGGGGGGGGGCGAAAAAAGGAGTGCGACAAACTGACGGCTGAGCGAAGTGACAAAGGCGGGAAGGGAAGGAAAGGGAGGGGGGAGGGGAGGACAGCTGGTGGACGAGGGAAGGGGGCGGGGGGGGGAGGGTGAGCCATGAGGGAAGAGTTTAAGTGAAAATCCAGTGACATGAAAGAGATTGTGGCGGGCGGGGGAAAGATGGTCGGGGTGTGGCCCATACATGGACCCAGGCAATTCGGGCCCTGTAAAGAGCACGGAATAATAATAAGAGGAAAAATAGAGAAACTGATGGCAAGCAGTTTGTTTGTTTTTTTTTACTTTCTTTCCTCCACTCTTTCTCTCTTTCTCCCCCCCCCCCCTCCCCCCCCCTTTTCCTGCTAATGTTTGCGTTAATGTGGCGATGAAAATAACTTTGAGGGTTCCTATGTCATGACAGTGCACCATTTTCCACGCCGGGACCATGTAGGGTAGCGGTTCCCAAACCCGGGGGTGAATTTTAGTATTTAATTCACTCTCCAAGGGGTAAATTTTATCTACCCAGAGAGTAAATATCCCTGACATCTCATGAAATCACATAAGTGTATTCTCACAGCTGTAAATGACATCCCCCCTCCCCCTCCCCCCATTTTTTGGTTACATATTCTGCGTACTCACTGAAATTAAAGACCAAAAAAAAAAACAACATTTTTCTATTGATGAACAATTAGTTTTAGGCAATTTTTCGTATGTTTACAACTATTTCAAATGTATTTGAGATAAGAAATACATTTCAAGCAACATCGTTTTTGTTTGTTTCTTGCCTTCGTAAAATTAGAACCTTCGCACTTAAGCTGTTTCTTGATAGGGGACAGAGTTACGCTGATTCTGGATTTGTACGTACAAATGAAATGACACTGTAATGAGTAATTAGTATTGTAATCGTTATTTGAACTTAATTAAATGTCCTTTTAAAATTTCCCATTTCTCGGTTGCTTTATTTACGGGTAGAAGTGGTGAACTCAAGTACTGGACACAACAAGGTGGGGATACATCTACCTTCCAAAAGTTGCCCGGGGTGGGGGGGGGGGGTGGGGAGAGGAAATTTCACCTACCCGGAAGATAGAGTTGCTGATTCTGGATTTATACAAGTGTCGATACCTGCACGTTTATCAACATACAGTAATGAGACCGGTACCAAAGTGTAGATAATTCTTAGCTTTTCTTGTTGTTGTTCGAAGGAGAACATCGAAAATATTCGATTTACGTGATGTTCATAGTACGCATTCGAGCTTTTCATATCAGTGAAATAAGTTTGTTGTACACTATTGTTGTTGTTATTTGCACTTATTAAAATTATACTGTTACAAACGGTATTTTAAAATTCCTTCTTGTCAGTTATTGGGTTATGGTAGAGGCGTAAACTCAAATTACTGAATAAAACAGGGTGGGGGTAAATCTGCTTTCGAAATGCTGCCATTGCCTGGGGTAGGCGGGAAGACAAAGGTTAAGAACCCCTGACATTGGGGTTACTTGCTGAGGGGTGGGAGTAAGGAGGGGGGAGGAGGGAAGGGAATGTGTTTAGCTCTCTCTCTTTCTCTCACTTCAACCAGTGATGGTGATGGTGATGGTAAATAGGGCACGCGAGATGTCATCGGAAGTGTTGGCAGCCTCACTTTGATTGTCGTTGTTATCCGTTGCTAGGGGGATAATTGAGACCTGTCTGTGTGTTTATGTGTAGTGGTGGTGGTGGGTGGGGGGGGGGTGACTTTGATGATGTTAATGATGATAATTGTGAGGAAGGTGGCCAGATGAAGAGCTGATGATGAGGGTGACAGTGTTGGTGATGAGGGTGGTGGTAGTGTTAGTTACAGTGACTAAACGTGTGTGTGTGTGTGTGTGTGTGTGAGTGTGTGTGTGTTTGGGGGGGGGGGCGGGCGGGATAATTTTTTTTAATTATCATGTAAGGGGCCATTCATAAAGAACGTAAGCTTAATTTTAGCCATTTTCACCTCCCCTTCCCCCTCCTCCCCCATATAATTATGTATTTTCTGTCTCGAGACAGACTTGTTTTAGTCCCACCAGTCAGCGCTGTCTTGTTTAACGCCATAGTTCACATCTCGCACAAAGACGGAGTCAAAATCAGTCTGGGCTCATTGGCGCTAACTAGCCTTACATGCACCGGAGACACTGAATACCGAGACCCACCATTCCTTCTTTCACTATGTTATTAATATGTCCACAACTTGCGCGCGTGTAAACACGGTGAGTACAACTTCACAGACTCTGTGATACTAGTCTTTTTCGTTCAATTATGAAAATGGATGTGGTGCTAATTGTTGCATTGTTGACATGGATGATACGCGCGCAAGTCGATGGACGGAATTTGGCGAATTGAATCGTCTCTGTACCCTGTGTCTCGGGTTACACTAAACAAACTAGTGTGTGCTTTATGAATACATGACTATTCAAATCACTTTAATAAAATCGAAATGGTCGTAAAACAGAACTGGACAAAACACCCGCATTCATAACAAGGAAGTAAACCAGATTGACCAACAGAAACCATAATAAGGTGTTTTGTAACGGTAAAGTGAAAATTACTTCTTGTAGCTTCGCAAGTGATTAAACTGTTGTGACAAACACCGCTTTGGTTTAAATGGTTTAAAGGGGATTGCCGCTGTTTAACAATCATGGCCAGTTCCACAAATAAATTTAATCTTTCTATTATTAAAGGGAACAACGTTCTCGCATCTGTACATTAATGGGGACAAAAATTCCATTTAGGTAAACTTGATATTCTTTATTCAAGGGTTCTACTTTAGCCGGAACAGTGGGAAATGATTGTCTACGCCAGAGACTTCCAGGACCGTAACCAGATCTCTTCAGAAAATAGACTACATCCATAATGCATGGATATATATAACAGAATGAGTGAGAATTTATTTGGACACAGCATTAATTATGAAAGGGCCATCAGGAGTTGAAATGGCCCAGAAAGATGGTGGTGGGAAATGGTGAGGATTTGTATTGTTTTCTCATTAATTTGTCCATTAAGAGCTAGTTGTAAGCATAAATTGTCAAAATAAATAATGTTCCACCTTTTCATCTCAGATAATAAAATTGTCAAAGATCGCATAATCAAAACAAACAAGTCTTATAAACAGAACCCGAGCAAAACATCTGCAGTCATGAACAATGACATGGAAATAAACTGGATTTGTCAATAGAAACCATAACAAAAGTCTTTTGTTGTGGTAAAATGAAAATTGGCTAAAGCTGGTTTTAAGTCATGGATCTTAACATATTTATTTTTTCACTTTTCTGATCGTGATATCCTCTTCACTCAAAGGAATTAAATTGTTGTAATTGATCATGGGCAAGTTGAACATAAAATAGAAGAAAGGGAGCATAACATTACTAGTTCCTGTTTGTTCTATCTCCATTTTCTGAAAAAGTGGAGATCTTTTAGTATGTAGAAAGGGCACAACAATTAATGTACTCTTTGATACTTGTTTACAATGCACTGTCACACTTATCAAGCTGTTTCACAGTTCCAATTTATTCTAACTGCCTGTCATATTAACACTAAGGCCGCAAACGTTTAACGTCGAATTTCTCAATTGTGTAACAAGTGGAGTCGAGACAAACTAGAACTAAGACTCGTACATTCTTCCATCTTTCATTCTTCTGCTGATAGGGTAGTGACGGTCCTGGATTGAGGATATCCTAACTGACTGGTGGTAGAGATGAGAACTTAAACTGCCGCGACTCAGGAGACACGTAATGACAGTTCTGTAATAGACAATCAGCCCAGGACAATACCCCTTTCCGCCTGGTTCACCTGATTACCATAGCAATAGCCAGCGCTGGACGTTATAACAATATATGCGGATGTTATATAACGTTTTATCATATAGTCATTTATTTCAGTCGCTACTGGGGACTTTTCTTTTGTCTCACAGCTCCTAGATGATGGCAAAATAGGGGGAAAGGCACAGCAATACGTTTAGTTTCTCATTCTCTTTTTCAAATATTTTGTTTCTTGTGCCAACGGAAGCTTGGCAGGATCTACGTCCTATAATGAAGCTAGGTTTTGATATTGTGCAAAAGAGACTACTTTTAATTCAAATTATGCAGTTTTTGTGTGGCTGACCTGATACTTGTAACTGCTTAAAAAATGTATGTTTTCCCTTCAAACAAATCAGATAGCATTGCCAAAATCACATTGTAACTTTCTAATGTTTCTGTCAGGTATATTTGCAACTATACTGAGAAGGTGGCGAAAGCCCACGCCTTAACACACAGGAAGTTTAGTGTCAGTTGTAGTTGTTGATTAGGGTACTTCATATGCGTGGTGTGTACTGAAGACAGGGCCATTATTTCTTTTACACAAGGGAATCTCAAACGGGGAGCATTTTGCTCCTAGGGGAAGGAATTTCAACCCGAGGGGGAGGGGGGTAGCAAGGGGAGGAATTGGGGAAGAATTTCAGTGAGATGAAAAACCCCCATTACATCTAAGAGAAGCATACTGATCCATTGAAATAGCGATTTTTTTTTCATTTGAAAGCAATTAATTAATAAAGAAATTTAAATTTCTTGACTTGTATCAGTAATTACCCACTGCAAAAGTGTAGCTCTAATGGCGACCAAAAAAAAATAAAAAAATTGGATGACAATTCAAATGGAGGAGGAATTGAGGGAACCTGAGATCGCAAATGGAGGAATGTGGCCTGGGATTCTCAGAACCGAATGTTATTAGGGGCACGTAGTATAATTACAAAGCCAAATAAAGAAACTACTTAGTTGTGTTCAGTGTTCAGCTATGTCTTGTAATGTAATGTAATGTAATGAATTTGAAGAAAGAAATAGAGAGGAAACTAGAAGGAGCAGAGATGTGGTTTATTAGAAGAATATTGAGAATCTCATGGATGGAGAAAAAACCAAATGAGTCAGTCTTGAGAGACTCTAATCTGAAAAGATCATTAATTAAAACAATAAGACAGAGGCAAGTGAAATCTTTAGGACACATCCTGTCGCCTCAGGAGCCTGGAACATGTAACAGTCACGGGGAAGATCGAAGGCGGGAAAAGCAGGGGCAGACAGAGAAAAACTTTTCCCTGACAGTCTTGATTCATGGACAACAAATGAACGTCACAACAACAACTCCTTCTTGAGGTTGGCTGATGACAGATCCGAGTGGAGAGCCATGATCGCCAATGTCTCTTCCAGACAGGACAGGTGATGATGATGATGTAATGTAATTCAGAACCACTGTTTTATATTGATGGAATATTGAAAATGCAAAAACATTGTGGCAGTCTATGAAATCTGCGGTCACGGCCCTCTCATACTGAGAGCACCACTCCATGTAACCATGACACTGACAGCGACTCTCAATATCATGTGTGTTTTTGCTATTCCATACATTTAATCTGTTTTGTTTGCGTTGGTTTCTGTTGTGTATGGAAGGCCAATTGTTCACATTTAATCAATAACTTCAATAAGCCATGTTGATTATTTCTTAATGGGAACACCGATAATATTAGAAAAAGAAAAAAAAAACAATACAAAATAAAACAAAACAATAATGAGAAAAGAGTACAATGCACGCCATGGTGATGTAATGAAATCTAATTTTCGCTTTTTATACGAGATGTCGCTGACGAGAAGAGCCATTGGCTTGGTTTTATCGGCGAACTGAGGCCTGGCTCGGTGACATGTCACGTGAGTTTTGCCCGGAATGAAAGGAGAACCGAGAAAAACAAAGAACGGGCGGGAGCTGGACAATTTTTGTATTTTTATAAAACACAATCTGGGATGAAATCTCTGTTATTAGTGTAGTGGACGTTTCTCTCATGTCATTATGGGAAGTATATTTTATGAAAAACGAAGCATTGGGATCCCAGGAGTATGGAGATAGCGTATCGTATCTTTTCCGGAGAAGCTGAATTTCTGTGGGATGCAGTAATTATGTGGTCGTGATGTGAGCATTCGATGCTTTTCCATTTCTCTCTCTCTCTCTCTTTCTCTCTCTTTCCCCCTTTCTCTGTGTGTGTGTGTCTCTCTCTCTCTGTCTCGCTCTCCGTCTGTCTGTCTGTTTGTCCCTTCTCCCTCTATCTCAGTATCCGTCTTTCTGTCTGCCTGTCTCTGTCCGTCCATCTATCTCTCATTGTATCTTTCTTTGCCTCTCTGTCTGTCTACCTGTCCCATTCTCTCTCTCTTCTCTCTCTATGCTAGTTTGTCTGTCTGTCTATCTGTCTGTGTCTCCCTCTCACACAATCTCTCTCTCTCACTCTGCCTCTGTCTGTCTGTCTGTCTCTCTCATTAGAAAATTTGTTCATTGTTTAATGCTCTTAATTCACAGTTTGTTTCGCCTCAGAAACAGACAATTCGAAAGACTCACACATACATACACACACACGCACACACACACACACACACACACACGATTTAACAAAGTTGTGAGCAATATCATTGCTTCTGGAGATTCCAATTCACAGATGACGTCACAGGTCACGACCTTCTGTAACATTCTTCTCTCCCCCCACCCCCACCCCCGACCCCACCCCTCCACCCACTTATCTTTATCTCCATCTTTCTGATCTGACTGGAAAGTCGAGCTGCACCATGTTGCACTAATTTATTACCATTGCCAAAACTGATACGCTAGAGAATGTCCTGTCTTCATCATTTCTCACTGGCCGCGGTTCAAATCAAAGGCGAAAAAAAACAAAACACCAATAATAAAATATTCTTTCTTCCGGTGCCTCCTCCACAGCATCTTGTCTTTCTTTTTGTTGATCACTGAAGTCATGGATTGCTGTCTCTTTTGCTTCGCGCATCCTTTTTTTTTTTTTGAAGAATACTTTGTATTATTATTATTATTTTTATCTTGCTCCTTAAGCTTCTCTGTGCAACTGACGGGGGCCATTGCTGCTCATAATGACTCCCGCCCTCCTCCTCATAATTGCCATCATTATCATCATTATAAAGGATCACCACACCACCCCTCCCCTCCCTCCTCTGGTCTCCTCTTCCCCCTTCTCTCTCTCTCTCTCTCTCTCTCTCTCCACACAGATTTTATCATTGTCAAACGTCCACTCCTTTTTTCAAATTCTCATTGGCCTTTCTCACGTGCTCTCGTCTTTCATGATGTTCTCACGCCATCTCTTGAAGCTTTTTGTTGTTGTCTGGCAATGCTTTGGCAAAAGACGTTATATGCACCTAAAACAAAATAATGTAGTTAGGGGAACGTAGACAGAATACAAGGACATATAGTGAAAATACTGAGATGTGTTCACTGTTCGTAAATAGCTTATTGTATAAAGTACCTCGGTCCCACAACTAGAACCAAAAAAATTTTTTTACAGAAGGCTTAAATTAGAAATATTTGACGTTACGCTCGTTCCGTGTTAATTAAAATTTTTCTTCAGTTTCCACTTTGTGGTGATCAAAAGAAACGATTAGTCATATGAAATACAAACCAGACCACAACTTTAGTTCTTCTTTGTTCCGTCTCCATTTCCTGAAAAACTGGAGATCTTTTAGTATGTAGAACTGGTAAAACAAATGCACATTTTGACATGTGTTTAAAATGCCTCGTGGCACTGATCAAGCCATTTTGCAGTTCAGATTTATTCTAACTCCCTTATCATAATGGATGTTGTTAGGGGACCATAGTCTAATCATAAAGCCGATGCATATAGAGAAAATACTGAGGTACATTCACTATTCAGCCATCGCTTACTGTACTTTCCACAGTATATACTAAAGCCGCAAACGTTTAACGTCGAATTCATCAGTTGTGTACAGAAAGTGGAGTTGGAACAAACCAGAACTAAGGTTGCGAGATATAATATATTTCAGTCTATAAAATAATGTTAAAAAGCCATTTTGAACTGGGATGGCGTATACGGCTTTTTCTCGTACCACGTCCCATGACTGTGCTCTCTTAGCATCTCCAGCCGCTTCCTCACCCTCGCCCCCCCCCCCCTTTCTCCTTGTGGTTGTAGCGGTCCTGACCTGACATGGCTAGGGGACTGTGAATCAACTACTGCAGTGGTTCTCACAGTCCTAGGCCGCCACATTCCTCCCCTTGAGATCGCAAATTTCCCCAGTTTCTATCACATTTTGAATCGTCATCCAATAAACAATTTTTTTTTTCACTATTATACTTATATCATTATTGGAACAGTTTATGAAACCTTTTCGTCAATTCCAATCAAATGAAATTGTTATTACAATGGAGCGTGAAACTTTGATTTAATACCCAATTCCCAGATATGTTTTTGAGATGACTAAAATCCTTTATAAGGACATTACATAGTATCTACTGGTACTTCATTATCGATACACATGCATGATATACACGGTGTGCAGAGCACATAATTTTCCGATTTGAAGTTCCACTTCTGACTGAAATTTCTGTCAATCCCCACCACCCCCCCCCCCTCCTCCCGGGCTAAAATTCTTTTCATTAGATTTGAAATTCCTTTCCTGTGAGCCAATTGTTTCCCGTTTAAGAACCACTGCGCCATTACAGGGTTGAGCATGCCAAGCTGTGGCGCGTGGGGCATGTCATGCTGGACCTCGTAAAGAACTCGTGACATCAACCCTTGTATGGGCAGTCACTGCCCGAAATCAGTCAGTGGCGTACCCACCCATTAAACCGCTGGGGAGGCACAGATTAATTAATGACCCTTGACTTTAAAGAAAAAAACCTTTGTAACTCTGGTCAGATCTGGTGGTAATGATTGATCCACCGGTAGTTGTTCACAACTACTGCTCAGTGTATTCAAAATAACAACAACAACTACGTCAAATGTCTCAGTGCTTAAAGCAAAGTCCCCTCCCCCACAGATATGAAAGTTACATTAGAAAAAGAGATGGGTGGATGCGTTAATTCAATGAATATAATCGTCGCCGCCCAAGAAAATCGTCATGTATACAAATTTTCGAAAAGTTGGAAATCAGATACTATGGTAAAGTCTTTTAACTCGCGGATCTAGCTATCTGGGTTGCATCTGCCTCATATGTTCTTCCTATTTTTAGGACCCAGTCTTGAATAAATAGTTCTTCCATACGACATCAACAACAAATATAAGGATTTGCTTCGAGAACAGCTGACATTGCAGAATTCAATAGTTGACAACTCTGGGCTACAACTTCAGACTTCAAGACAGTGGCCCCGATCCATAGGATAGTCCTTACAACTATGCATTTATTTACTTATTTATCTACCTACTTTCTGGCGTATTTATTTATTTATCTATTTATTTATCTTTTTATTCACTTTAAAGTCCGTTACTAATTTACGCACGAACATAACTTTTTCTGCTTATTTATCAAGTCCTGTGCACCATAGAGACTGACACAAGCCTGACTTGCTAGTTCGGGCGCGACACAACTGTCTTGAGTCAGCAGGCCGAAACAGAGACCTGGCGCACTGAGACAAAACAGACGCGACTCATTTCGCCACCGGTCTGTTTGCACAGAATGACCACTAAATGTCCTTCGTTGTCGCGTCAGAGTTGAAACACATTAAAAACGACCACAACAACAACAACAATAATAAACACCCTGTTTTTTGCTTGAGGTTAAATTCAACATTTTTTCTCTTTCAACAATTGAAGGGCGTTTTTCCAAAACTGCGTAAGTCAAATTTGGCATGAGTTATGCTCCCTTTCAAAATGATAGTCATTGAAATTTAATATATGACGCCGTGTAAATGTTCAGTTAAAACTTGATATATCCCGCCTTTGCCCAAAGATAAAGTCGGGACATATCAATTGTCAAATGGACACTTACACCGTGTCTTATACTAATTTTGAATGAATATCTGGAAGGGGCCATAACTCTTGAAAAGCTGACTTACCCAGTTTTGGAAAAATGCTCTTCAATTTGCTAATTGCATACTGCATTACGAGAGAATATTTACATGTTATAATATTACATTACTACACTAGAGGCAGAATGGACAAAACAACTTTATCTTGAAAAATAAACCAAAAAATACTTTGAAGTTGGACGAGCAAGTTAAGATCATTTCTGTCAGTGGATATCCCAGTTGCGCCATGTGTTTCCGGTTGATATGGCAACCAAAGATCTATTCCGTACACGTGAATACCCATTTTTATCGACGTCACTGTATATATTTTTTTTTTTTTTTTTAGAGCCGTGCCATCTCGGCCACTCATACCCGTTTTCCTGTACCCCAGAAAAGAAATGTCATATCTGACTTTTGAGAAAACGCTAAAGGGATCAATTTCCAGTGAGTGACTAGACCCGGCCGGCCGGCAGGCCACCACCCCCCGAAATGCGGTCAGTCTGTGGGTATAAATTTAGCTCCTGTTTCTGGTGTATAACCTCTTGAAAGTACTTCGTATGACTCATCTGTTCATTATTTGATCAGCCAGAAACGTTCCACATTGACATGACCACTGACCGATCTTCATACATTGGATTGAGGACTCCACCGTCTCCCCGAAGTCGGGATTTGGGGGGGGGGGGGGGCAGGAAAAAGACGAAGGGGTTGGGAGAATCTGGAGGAAAGGGGGAGTGAGAGATCACTATGGGGTGGGTGTTGGTATATGCTCTCCAAGGAGCTACCATCCCCTCCCCCCCGCCCTCGTTCCACCCTCGGAAATCAGATCTGAGACCACCACGAAAAACAGCCTCGTTCCTCCTTCTGTCCGCGACCCCATAAATCCTAATTACCTCCCCTTGGCTCTTGTTGGGACAGAGCTGACGAGGGACTGAGGTTGTGTCCCCTGAGATCTGGACCCTCTACACTAAGCTCAAGTCCCCGGTCCATCTTTTTTCATTTTTCACTCTCTGAAATTCTTTCTATCCTCCTTTTTTTTTTCTGTCTGCTTCGTTTCTTCTTTCCTCTATTTCTCGTCTTCAAACCTCACAGTTGTCACCTTGTTTATTTCCATTTTCCTCTTCCTTATTTTCTGTCCGGTTGTTTTTATTACCTTTCTTGTGAGAGAGTTTTCTGATACCTTCGTTTTCCTTTGTTGTCTTTTGGTTCTGTCCTTTCCGTCTTCGATGTTTTTTTTGTTGTTTTTTTTGTGCTTATCCTTTCTGTCTGTCTTTTCTTAGAGCTATATCTTCTTTTCTTTCATTTGAAGTCTTTGTCTCTTCTTCTTTCCATTGTCCGCGTAAATTTCTGTGGTGCTTTCTGTGTACATAGTAGTATTCTTCCTAAGCTTAAAAAATTAATGCATTTGCTTTACTTTAAATCAGAGATTCTCAAAAGGGAAGCACATAACTCCTAGTGGAGGAATTTTTAAGTTCAAGATAAAATTTTAGACAGGTAATCTATTGGGGGAGGAATTTGGTGTCATTTAGATAGATAATGCTTTATAGTATGGGCCGTTGCCCGAAAGGTCTTTAATTTCAGTTTTAATTTCATTTTATTTATAAAAGTCTGGACGACTGAAAGAAATCATGAGAGGCGCAAAGTGGCCAGTGACAGTTATCGTGTTGATGTGCCATTAAAGCCAAAATTAAAAACTCCAATTTAAAGAGAGGCGAGTTTTAGCCGGTGGGGGGGGGGGGGGAGGAGGAGGGGGAATTAGAGAGGATTTTGGACCTTCCCAACAATATCTTTGGGCATGGAATTAAAGAGTTTTATGATCCATTGAAATAAGAATTTTAAAAAAATTTGATTGCGCGTAATGCTGGGTGAAATTAAGTTTCATAAACTGTTTTAGTAATTACTAGTGTAAAAGTATAATGGTGAAAAGGTGTTGGGATGACACTTCAAAATGGGAGTCATACTGAGGGAAACCTGCGATTGGCCAGGGGAGGATTGTGGCTGGCCAGGGTTTGACTACAAGAACCAGTGATTTATGCTGTGTTTTCATGTGTGGGGAAACGGAAACGGAAACGGCGACTCCAAACGTCAAAAATCCACCGAGTAGAAAAAACCAAGAGTGTTTCCATGTGTACGGAAACGGTGTTTCGTTACAGGTGAAAACATTCCTTCTATTTCACTGTTTTGGACGTTTCCGTTGCCGTCTCCGTTTCCGCACATATGAAAAGCCAGCCTAAGACCCCCATTCGTTTCTCTCTTTGACAATGACTCTCTCTCTATCTCTGTCTGTCTGTCTCTCTCTCTCTCTCTCTCTCTCTCTCTCTCTCACTCCCCCACAGATCAGCTTATAGGCATGTATATAGAACATCATGGTCTTTTCATTGACCTTATTTTCTTTTCTAACATGTGGGAGTTGTTGAGGTTTTTTTTGGTTGATGTTTTTATTTTCATTTTGTCTTTTATTTAGTGTGTCTCACTCGTATAAACAACAATTACAAGCCGGTCCGATAGCGGCGATTGAAACCTATGGCTTTTATGGGCCTCAGGAGAGGGGTTGTGAAGCACCACAACCAGAACAATGGAAGCCCATTTGGGGGAAAGATTAGGATAATGTTGGGAGAAACAAAGGCAAGAGAGAAGAGACAGAGAGAGAGAGAGAGAGGTGGGGGGTGGGGTGGATGAGGAGTAACCCCCGGGGAAAAATAAGAGCAATTAGTGACAATGATTAGAAAAGAAAATAGATGATGAAATCTGCTGTCCTGTGTGGGGACATGGGTCAATATCTGCGTTATCGAATTGGAGGATTGGGGGGGAAGGGGGTGTCTCATTATCTACGGAGGCACATCAAAAAGAAAACCAGAAAGAGGGAAAGAGAAAAGGAAGAATGAAAGGAAAGAAGGGAAAGAGAGAAAGAATGAAAGAAAGAAAGAAAGAAAGAAAGCAGGAGAGGGAGAGAGAGAGAGAGAGAGAAAGAACGAAAGAAAGAAAGAGAGCATGAGAGGAAGAGAGAGGGCGAGAGAGAAAGAAAGAAAGAGAGATAAGAAGCAAAAAGAAAGAAAGGTGGGAAAGAGGAAGAAAGAAAGGTGGGAAAGAAAGAAAGAGAGAGATAGAAAGAAAGAAAGAAGAGAAGACGAGAGAGAGAGAGAGAGAGAGAGAGAGAGAGAGAGAGAGAGAGAGAGAGAGAGAGAGAGGGCGAGAGACAGAGAGAGGGTGAGAATGAAAGAAAGAAAGAAAGAAAGACAAAAACATGATCACATCACGGTTGACAATGATCTTGATGATGACGTCACTGACATTCACACTACAATAATCAGCTAATTGGAAACAACCATATCTGCCACACTCAAAGACCACAAAAATTGTGACGTAACGATACGTCGTCTACCTTGTATTGCACACTCGTATTTTGGGAGGGGGGGGGGGGAGCGACATATTAAGAGAGAGAGAGAGAGAGAGAGCGGACATTTTTTTTTTTTCATTCTTTGCTTCCAGCCCAGTTTTGTCTGATCCTGTGGCCAATTGTCTGTCTATTTATGTCTGTTTATTTGTCTGTGCCCGTTTCTTATGTGGTTTGCTTGTTCTATATTCAAATCATGGAAACATGTCGCTCTGTGATTGTGTCTGTATTGTCTTTCTCTGGTCTTCTTAGGATCTGCTCTGCTACGTATGCATATCTACACCTAACCTCGTCCTTATCCTGAACCGTAAATCTTATCGAATCCCTAACCCTGGCCCCCTACCCTTTCATCCCCCCCCCCCCCCCCCAAAAAAAAAACAGGAGGAAAACGAAAAGAAAATCTGGAGGAATAATTAATTAAGACTGTTGTATTTCGGGAGGAGTTCTCTAGCTCTGGAGTCACAAAAGGCTTTAACGTAGTTACGTACCCATAGCGCACTTGCAACAATATTCCTCTTCGAAATATTCAGGGAGTGCGAGTTCGAAACTATGAAGAGCTGAAATGAAACCTCCTGTGGTCACCAGTGGCTTTAAGTATTGGACTGTTGTTACGGGACCGTAGTATTTAACATTATGAGCTCTAGCTGACCGATGAGTTTCTCTATTCGGCTTTGTATTTAGCTTACGGTCCCTTAACAATTGTTGCTAAAATGTTATTTTCCTTAGTTAGGTGTCAATATGTAAGTCATCGTGTAATTAAGACCGCTGGCGTAGTGAGTCAAGACTGTTCGGCGTGTGTTTTGAACTCAGTGGGCGAGGTCTGTCTTCCCTCCAACTGACTTACCATGTCATGTTCATCAGAGAAAATAAGAACGCTCCCCCCCTCCCCCCCCCCCCCACTTTCCACATTTAACGCTTGTGTTTTAGGAGGGAGGGAGGGAGGGAGAGAGAGGAAGAGAGGGAGGGGGGATAGAGAGATATTGAGAAAGAGAGACGGGAGTGAGATCAACAATGGAGAGAGAGAGAGGGGGGGGGGGAGGGGAACAAAGAGATTGAGAAATAGAGACAGGAGGGAGATCGACAATAGAGAGAGAGGGGAGGGGGGAACTGAGAGATTGAGAAAGAGAGACAAGACTGAGACCGACAATGGAGAGAGAGAGAGAGAGAGAGAGAAAGAGAGATTAAGAGAGATTAAAGAGAGAGAATTAGAGTGAGAAAATGTGTGTGTGAAAGAGAGAAAGAATAAGAGAAAGAGAGAGAAAGTAAGAAAGAGAGAAATAGAGAGCGAAAATCTAAGAGAGAGAAGAAAGAAAGAAGAGGGAAGAGAGAGAGCGAGAGAGAGAAAGAGAGATAGAGAGAATTCGAGGGAAAATAAGAGAGAATAAGAAAGAAAGAAAGAGGGGGAGAGAGAGAGAGAGAGAGAGAGAGAGAGAGAGAGAGAGAATGGCGACAGTCAGAGAATATTATTTTATTATTGCTTCTGAAAAACAGCTCAGAGAGATTTAGAAGTGAGAACGAAAGTCTCTGAGACAGCTATGAACGACTCACTTTTACACGGCTGTCACTGCAATGGCAATAAGCTTGTCAAACCAATCTCATCTCTGTCAAAAGAAGCTGCACTCCGGTCAAGTCATTCTCAACCCCATGTCACACAAATTCTCCGGTGACATTAGCCAATTCCGGTAAAAAGGCCGGATATTCCCGGTTGTAATATAAAATTTCGCTTTTTTGAGAAACATGTTCTGCTGATAAAAGAGTGCTCATTCTTTCAATTGTCCCATCCTGAAATTTGTGAATATCTGAATGTTGCTCATTTTCAATCTCATTTTTGGGGTGTTATTTCTTGTTTTTGTATTTTTACAGTCATTTGTTGGGGCTTTGTCTTTCAGCCGCAGTAATATTTATTGTCGTGAATGGATAAACGGCTTATTCTATTATTATTCAGCCATACTTTATACATGTATTTCTGTTTAAGGGAGGGAAAAGAGAGAGAGAGAGAGAGAGAGAGAGAGAGAGAGAGAGAGAGAGAGAGAGAGAGAGAGAGAGAGAGAGAGAGAGAGAGAGAGAGAGAGAGAGAGAGAGAGAGAGAGAGAATGAGTAAATGAAAGAAAGTGTGTGTATGTGAGTGAGAGAGAGAGAGATAGAGAAAGGGCGAAAAACTGTAAAACAGAGAAAGTAGATAGAAAGAGAGAGATAGACAGATAGAGACTGAGAGAGGGAGAAAGAGGGGGCGGGATGACATTGGATGGGGTGGGGGGAGATGGAGAGAAGGAAAAAGGAAGGAAATATAGTGAGTGAAAGAAAGTTGAGAGAGAGAGAGGGGGTTGGGGGCGGAGAAAGACAAAGAAAGTGAGAGAAACCGAGTAAGGAAAAAGTGAGTTGGACAGAAAGAGAAATAGAGAGAGAGAGAGAGAGAGTGAATGTGAGACAGAGAGAGTGAATAAAAGAAAGAGAGAGAGAGGGAGAGAGAGTGAAACAGAGTGAGACAGAATGAGAAAAGGAGAGAGAGATAGAGAGAATTTGAGAGAAAGAATGAGAGAGAATGAGAAGTACAAACACTATTAAACATTTCAGCAGAAAACGAGTCCTTTATAAAGAGCTCCTCATCTTCTTTGTCGTTTCATATTTCATCACAACATTCAGAAATTAATGAATAATGTAATAGCCCATCACGTGCATAACGTCCATCCGTTGATGTCCCGACGACACCTTCGCTTCCGGGACTCATGCAAATTGGATTTTGGCCCAGGTCAGCCTGCCCCTGTATCACCCAGTTATCCGCGCACGTTTCATTGCGGCAAATGTAGATTGATGATCAGGGATCTTTGAACTTTTTGTTGGCCAGGTCTTTTCCACATTTACATTACAATTTTGTCGTCAACACAAGAGGCTTGCTCAGCTGATTATTAACTTCAAAAGGAATATGTACGCTCGTAATTGTTGGGCTGATATAACTCAATTGGACTGAGTAATTAGATACGTAAAGATACATGTCATTATGTAGATCTTGTTCCTTTTATCTCCGCCGTAGTTTCGTTCTTAGCTCTTGCGGTGGGTCGTTGGTGGATGGTTTTGGTAGGGTCTTCTTCTGTCCTATCATTCTGTTCTATTCTGTCTGTCGTTTTGTTTTTTGCCTAGCTCACTGTGGCCTATACCGTGTCGACATGCTTTCTTCAACTCCAATCCAAACAAACTTAGCTCTTGTGTTTTATTTGAGGGGGGGGGAGGGAGGACGAGAAGAGAGAGGAGAGAGAGAGAGAGAGAGGAAGAGTATGTGGGTTGTGTGAGTGAGAGAGAGAGGGGGACAGAGAGAGCGTGTGTGTCTGTGTGTGTGTTGTGTGAGTGAGAGAGAGAGAGGGACAGAGAGAGCGTGTGTGTCTGTGTGTATGTTGTGTGAGTGAGAGAGAGAGAGAGAGAGGGAGAGAGAAAGATCCACTGTCTGGATTACTGTTAATATGCTAATGAAAGTGTTGATTTTGCAGCCTGTGCTTCATTTTTATAATACCATGTTTATAATTCTAGAACCTATTTTGTTAAAAGTAATAATCATAATAATAATTACAATAATACGAAGAAGAAGAAACATTGTTGTGGCGCTTAGTCGTGTAAAACAAGCTCTTAGTGCTTCCCGGTTATTCTGCCACTTACATTCAGTTCACATTACTACATACTAAAACATGTGACGACGAACAGAAACAGCTGATGTAGTTGAAAAATTCCATCTATTGAAAATGGTGTATTTTAAGATATTTATACGTGTTGGGGAAAAAAACAACCTATAAATATAAATAAAACTTAACTTTTGAATTCATAACTGTAGCTGAAGAGCCTACGTACGCTGTACAGAATCTCCCCTCCTCCATGTGCGTTTTTAAATACACTGGGGACATCCGCCCCGCCCACTCGAAGTGGTCTTGTCCACAGCATCCGATCCGAGCCGATCCGCTATGTTACGGGAAATGACGTGTGGAAAAAGTAAAACACTCTTTGCCCCTGTATACCTGTCCGCAGCATCCGTTTCCGCTCCGCTCCTCACCTCTGTGAGGCAAAGAGTGTTTTTCAGACGACATTTTCGGTTAAAAAATATCGGAGCGGATGCTGTGGACAAGAGCACTAAGCGTACATAGTTTATGGATGGCCCCTCAAACGCTAAACACAACAACCGCCCACAAATTTTCTCTCATACAAAAAAACAAGAGAAATCACGTCCGGTGTTTACACGTTAAATTTTCATGGAAAAATCGATGAAAACCACCTCATTCTACGTGTTTCAATTCGTTTTAAAGTGTTCCACATGAGAGCCATTTCATCTCCACGTCCAAATCACCCAAAGCAAAATCCCTCGTCAGACCATTTTATCGTCTAAATTCAAACGCTTTTCCCTGATCTTTGTCAATTCACTTTTCTGTCCCCTTTAAATAACATTTCCCCCAGAACAAAAACTCAATTAAGAGAAGAGTGAGAATAGAAATAAAGTCCAGCAACAACGAAAACCTAATCATACATGCTCAAGGTTTTGTTTACCAGTTCCTTAGTTAATGTTGAACCGATTATCCCGCGTTCAATTGTTCTTCTTAATGTCCGGGATAATAGCTTTTTCTCCACCCTCAATTATTTTCCCCCTGCTTGCCATCCACCCTGCCGCACCTTATTTTGTTGTTGTTTTTTTTTAGACCCTCGAGCAGAGTTATTTACCGCCTAAATTCAAACTGATGTTAATCCCCTGCCAAGTTGCTTCGCGCGCTCTCCATCCCTCTCAAATCACTCCTCTATCCCTATTAAATCATTTCCGATCTCGCTGCCCTGGGGTCATCTTTTACTCTCCCTCCCTTCCCTCTCCTTTTACATCCTCATTAGCTCGGACGTTCCCAGCTTTGCCCCTCCCCCCACTTGCTATTTTTATCGACGGCTCTTTTGAAACGATGATATCAGCGGGGGAGAGGATGATGTCAGCAACATTGTTATCGCTTTTCTCTTCGTTTTCATCTTTGGCAAGTGTGACCAGGCAATTTTATTTTATTTTTTTTTCTCATTTCTTCGCACTGTTTTTTCTTCCTCCCCCTTCCTCTTTCTCTCTATCTCTTCCTTCTTTTCTCTGTTTTTCCCGCTGCTTCCATTTAACATGATCTCGTCTTCGATCCATAACACTGGCGAATCCGGTTTTGTATTGCTTTCTTTCTTGTTATATCCACGTTTTTATCCTCCTTCTCATTTTCACCGCACTTGCTCCATCGTCTCTTGACACGTTTGTCATTGTCATCATCGGCAGCTCAAAAACTCCCACATCTCTTTATTTTCATTCTCGTAATCCCGTGCAGACCCAAATGTTCCGCTGGCAGAGCCGTCAGGCTTGTAATGAAAGATCGATAGTTCAAATCCAGTTTTTAACATGACACCCAAGTAATTGTCAGAACAGAAAAACCCGTTCTGTGTTCAGATTTTGTTTTGTTCAGTCACTGATATTGCCCGGCCATCAGAATGATATCGCCAGCTTAGGCTATAGTTCCGTTCAGACTGCCAGCAGAGCGGGGCACAGCAGAGCAGAAAGCGTGTGTGTTCAGACTGCAAGCAGAGCAGCGTGGACCAGAGCACTCAAGTAGGCCGACGCCTCAATGCTCACTGAATTGACTGGAATAATGTCACTTGATGAGTAGGCCTGTGCACCCTGCAATAAGTGCGACTGATTTAGTACTGCTGTGCTCTGCTTTGCCCTGCTCTCGGTTCGAACACTCCAGTAGCATCTAGTACATTATTTTATCTCATGCTCTTTTCTGTTCTGCTGTGCTGGCAGTCCGTAAGCTTCTTACAGCGCCACAGTTTACATCCCCCAGAGCTGAGACACATACACAGTTCGAGGTCAGAAAAACATGATCGTGAGGTTCTGGTTTTAGTTACGGAAGGTCGGGGGGGGGGGGGGCAATTCTGCTTGAGGATATGGATAAACAAGAACAATTTTTGAACAAAAAGGGAGGAAGGAAAGAATAAAAGAACGGCAAAGAGTGCAACAGATAAAATAGCAAAGACAAACACAAGAAGGTAAAAATTATGAGGAAAACGAAAAATCAGACACGGAAAGAATGGTGTTTAGAGAAATACTTTATGTTAACAAAGCAAACAAATCTACCAATTGGGCCCCGCGCTAGGGTAATCCAGTGTTGTCAAGTACGCACGACAACACATTGCAACATACACCTAACACCACACTGCAGGTTTTACAGAAATCAGTAAACATAATTATTGGGTCCCGCAGCTTTATAAGGCCGCACCTGTATGTACAAATCTCAATTACAGGGCTGACAAAATGACTTCCTGTTTCCTCATCCCACACCCCGTTTTCCCCCCATTTCCATACATCTTCCGACCTTTAAAATACAAGTGCATTTTTTTTAAAGATAGCGCGTATGACGGATATTCTGAGAATCAGACTGGTGGAGGCAACCAGCGATGAGCAGATTGCTGAGTGATTTCTTGTTCAACTAATCAAGCTTGTCGTGTGCTTGAAGATCTGTTATCATTTCGTCTGGGTTAGCCTTGGCATGCTGAACGGGTCCCCGCCATTAATTATTCAAGACAAGGAAAAGAAGAGGCGAGCCAATTTGCTCACCCTTTGCGTTTCGTGGCGACATCCTGAATGTGCGAGGATTTGTCACCACTCCAAATCTCCATGTCCAAACACAGAATTTGAAGCCGCAATTTCCGAACTCCTGGCCAATATAAAATGAATGAAAGAATTTCTTTATTTTACTAGCCACGGTACCCTGCCTACCGGCTTGTTTTGTTGTTGTTATTATTTTTGTCTGCTTATCTTCAGAAAAATAATGTCATTCTGCACTACCTTTGCCCGTTTATGAACTACGCACCCCGTCAGCTTTCGAGACGAAGATTGTCATGAAATGGCAATAATTTGCGCGCGGCCCAATGTGTTTAATAGTGAATACGTTACAGGAGGTGATGACGTCATGTGTTCTTGGAAAAGCATGGATCAGGGCCGTCAGTTAGCGTAACAAAGCAAACTAAGAAAACAACAACAAGAACATACTTCCCCACCATTTCAAGTCTCCAAATAAAAATAAATAAATAAATAAATAAACCTCTGCAGGTTGAAAGGAACGCGCATGTAAAATTTCATGCAGATCCGAAGTGCTTGAGCGGGGCTAGGTCTTCTTGAAAATCGAGACAGTTTTTTTTATTATTAAGATTTTTATTTGTTTACTTATTAAAAAGATCAGAGCAGAACGAGGCATGTCAGAAATCAATAAGTCAATTAGCTGATTAGCTGATCCAGCCTAAATCCATCCATCCACCCATCCACCCATCCACCCTTCTATTCAAATATCCATCCATTACAAAATCCATTTAGCCCATTTATGTTCTTCATTTTATTTCACTGTGTGTGTACGTTTCCTCAGATGTGCCTCATAACTTTGTCAGCAAAGACAAATGTAACGACAGCAGAGCCGACTGAACTTCAAACAAATGATTAGATTTTGATTAAGCGAGCCAGATAGGTTACTGCAAATCAAATCCAAGACTTAAATGTTCCCCTCTGATGTTTTTTGGTTAGTGTGGGGAAAAAATATGCCAAAAAATATTGTGTGTACTGAATGTTTATGTCAAGGCTGTTGTTACTTCTACGTACGCACCTTACGCGTTTTGTACCAGAGAGGCGTACGTACGCGTACCTATCCCTAACTCCGACCTTATCCTCAACCCTAAATTAATCTTATCGAATTCCTAACCCCGCCCCCTTGCCATTTCAAGCAAACAAAAAAAAAACAGAAAAAAAAAACCAGGAGGACAACAAAAAGAAAATCTGAAAGAATAATTAATTAAGGCTGTTGTTAGGAGTATTTCGGGTGGAGCTCTCTATTTCTGAAGTCACAAAAGCTTTAAAATATGTAGGCCTGGCGCAAAAAAACAACAACAACACAAAAACTTGGGGGACCGTACGTACTTGTAACAACATTCTCAAACGTAAACCTGAAACTGTTTCAAGATCATTCTGACACAGCCTATCTCTCACGGCCAGTAAAACTGTATTGGCTGGTTTTGATATTATAGGATTGAATTCTACACCGTAGCATTATTTAGTTAAGATTTTATTTTAAAATAAGTGTAATTATTAATTCCTGCGCTGTTTTAGGTAACTTAACTTTTCCGCATTAACTTTCTGTGTGCGCTGGTTGCACGACACTCCTAGAGGGGGACACTGCCCAAGACTTTAAATATCTGTTGATGATATCATTCCTCAGAATCCAGCGACCTACGTTGCGTCATGAGAGCATAAATCACAAAGAAATACTCGGGAAATTCGCTAGTTCGTGACCGGGACGCTGGTTGACATACACGGGCACAGAAACCGAGAAAACAAGTCACTGGCCATCTCTGCCAAGTTTTCTTTTCTGGACTGTCTGGAACTTGTGTAAAAAAAACAACATAAACCTTTCTTTAAAGGCCAACATTCAGAACATCCACCCATCCCAATCTGTGAAGTGCATGGCGCTTCAGGTCGTAATACGAATGTCTCGTATGAATAGGTTTTAACTCTCGAAACTGTTGACGTTGTAAGTGCATATTTCCTCCAGTATCCTGAACTGGTAGTTATTTACGACCCATTTGGGTAAAGTTGTTTATTTCTGATGCCCATTTTGCATCCAGCATCAAACTGTTTTTACGGTAATTTATCAACTGTAGAACTAGTCCTTTTTGGTACGAATGTGTGTTTGCTTATTCTTCCCCGGTAGTTTAAAAGATTTGGTCCGTTCTAAGCGCTGCCGATCATTTTGGAAGTGATTGAAACTGGGGAAGGCGTTAGTCGATGCCAATAAGTATTTCTCTCTGTCTTCCTTGTCTTTCTTACTTCGTTTGTTGTTTCAAATGTTGTGTTTATCGATAGTGTGAGTCACTTTGCAGCCTTGTATGGCTTCACAGGACCGTATCTTTGAATAGATCTTGAATATGTTGATTGAGGTACATTAAACCACCCATCCATCTATCCATCTATGTATCCACCTATCTATTCATCCATCCACCCCAATATAGAAAAATCCATCCATCTGTCCACCCGTCCAACTATCCATTCATTTATCCATCCATCCATCTGTCCAACCATCCATGCATTTTGTCCGTCTGTACTCCATCCAGATAATCAAATGCATGGAAGGGCAAAACGATGCTGCATTTAAAGTGGACGACAGACAATATAATGAAAGCCGGTGCGAAGGCGATATAGCGTGATAAAAAATTCCAATCTACAGACCGATGTAGACGAAGAAGGAAAAACAATTGAACGAGATGGGAACAATGTCGTAACAACAATAACGAAACAAAAACAAAAACAAAAAAAAAACAAACAAAAAAAAAATGGGATAGGACCAGAAAAATTCCCTTTTTCCTCCTTATTAGGCGTGTAGTGAACCGAATCAAGTCTATTTCGTCTCCGTCGGTTTCAGTCTCATTAGTGCGCAGAGTCCCGTTTTACTTCATAATCCACAAAACTTCGGCAAAACAGACTTGATTCCGTGAGCTATGGTACTGAGTTTCAACTGCAAATGAAAATTAAGCAAACGTAAGAAAAAGAATTGCACGATGAAATGATCTTTTCAATCGCCATAAACATCCGACGAGCAAGATAATCATTATGGAGCATTATTACTAGCTTAAACAATCCCAGACGTTTGTTATTTGATTGAATAATACAAGACATCATTGTGCACTTTTCCATCTGGAAAATAATTACTTTAGCATTAAGTTCTCTAGCCAGCTCTTTTGTGGCTTTTACTAGTTTCTTTATACACCAGAAAAGAACCCATTCTCAGAAACGTCTTTATATTCAGGGTCTCACATTCTGCATTATTTCGAGTATAAAGTGAGCATTTATGTTTTGGGGCCATCTGTATGGTACGCATGCTGGGGAGGGGGTGTGAGTGGGGAGGAAGGGGTCTGCCCACAGTGTAAGAAAATGGTAAACAGGTGTGGGCATTCCTTCTGAAAAGCGTATCTACTCTTTCTGAGGAGTGTACCTACTCTTTCTGAAGATCGTGCCTACTCTTTCTGAGGAGCGTACCTATTCTTTCTGAGGAGAGTACCTAATCTTTCTGAGGAGCGTACCTACTCTTTCTGAAGAGTGTACCTACTCTTTCTGAGGAGCGTACCTACTCTTTCTGAGGAGCGTACCTACTCTTTCTGAAGAGTGTACCTACTCTTTCTAAGGAGCGTACCTACTCTTTCTGAGGAGCGTACCTACTCTTTCTGAAGAGTGTACCTACTCTTTCTGAAGATCGTGCCTACTCTTTCTGAGGAGCGTACCTATTCTTTCTGAGGAGAGTACCTACTCTTTCTGAGGAGCATACCTACTCTTTCTGAGGAGCATACCTACTCTTTCTGAGGAGCGTACCTACTCTTTCTGAAGAGCATACCTACTCTTTCTGAAGAGCATACCTACTCTTTCTGAAGAGCTTGCCTACTCTTTCTGAAGAGCGTACCTACTCTTTCTGAAGAGCTTGCCTACTCTTTCTGAAGAGCATACCTACTCTTTCTGAAGAGCTTGCCTACTCTTTCTGAAGAGCTTGCCTACTCTTTCTGAAGAGCTTGCCTACTCTTTCTGAAGAGCATACCTACTCTTTCTGAAGAGCTTGCCTACTCTTTCTGAAGAGCTTGCCTACTCTTTCTGAAGAGCATACCTACTCTTTCTGAAGAGCATACCTACTCTTTCTGAAGAGCTTGCCTACTCTTTCTGAAGAGCGTACCTACTCTTTCTGAAGAGCTTGCCTACTCTTTCTGAAGAGCATACCTACTCTTTCTGAAGAGCTTGCCTACTCTTTCTGAAGAGCATACCTACTCTTTCTGAAGAGCTTGCCTACTCTTTCTGAGGAGAGTACCTACTCTTTCTGAAGAACGTACCTACTCTTTCTGAAGAACGTACCTACTCTTTCCGAAGAGCGTGCCTACTCTTTCTGAGGAGAGTACCTACTCTTTCTGAGGAGAGTACCTACTCTTTCTGATGAGCGTACCTACTCTTTCTGAGGAGAGTACCTACTCTTTCTGATGAGCGTACCTACTCTTTCTGAGGAGAGTACCTACTCTTTCTGATGAGCGTACCTACTCTTTCTGAGGAGAGTACCTACTCTTTCTGATGAGCGTACCTACTCTTTCTGAGGAGAGTACCTACTCTTTCTGATGAGCGTACCTACTCTTTCTGAGGAGAGTACCTACTCTTTCTGATGAGCGTACCTATTCTTTCTGAAGAGCGTACCTACTCTTTCTGAGGAGCATACCTACTCTTTCTGAGGAGCGTACCTACTCTTTCTGAGGAGAGTACCTACTCTTTCTGAGGAGAGTACCTATTCTTTCTGAGGAGAGTACCTATTCTTTCTGAGGAGCGTACCTACTCTTTCTGAAGAGCGTACCTACTCTTTCTGAGGAGAGTACCTACTCTTTCTGAGGAGAGTACCTACTCTTTCTGAGGAGAGTACCTATTCTTTCTGAGGAGCGTACCTACTCTTTCTGAAGAGCGTACCTACTCTTTCTGAGGAGAGTACCTATTCTTTCTGAGGAGCGTACCTACTCTTTCTGAGGAGAGTACCTATTCTTTCTGAGGAGCGTACCTACTCTTTCTGAGGAGAGTACCTATTCTTTCTGAGGAGCGTACCTACTCTTTCTGAGGAGAGTACCTATTCTTTCTGAAGAGCGTACCTACTCTTTCTGAGGAGAGTACCTATTCTTTCTGAGGAGCGTACCTACTCTTTCTGAAGAGCGTACCTACTCTTTCTGAGGAGAGTACCTACTCTTTCTGAGGAGAGTACCTATTCTTTCTGAGGAGCGTACCTACTCTTTCTGAAGAGCGTACCTACTCTTTCTGAGGAGAGTACCTACTCTTTCTGAAGAGCGTACCTACTCTTTCTGAGGAGAGTACCTACTCTTTCTGAAGAGCGTACCTACTCTTTCTGAGGAGAGTACCTACTCTTTCTGATGAGCGTACCTACTCTTTCTGAGGAGCGTACCTACTCTTTCTGAGGAGCGTACCTACTCTTTCTGAGGAGCGTACCTACTCTTTCTGAGGAGCGTACCTACTCTTTCTGAGGAGCGTACCTACTCTTTCTGAGGAGCGTACCTACTCTTTCTGAGGAGCGTACCTACTCTTTCTGAAGAGCGTACCTACTCTTTCTGAGGAGCGTACCTACTCTTTCTGAGGAGCGTACCTACTCTTTCTGAAGAGCGTACCTACTCTTTCTGAGGAGCGTGCCTACTCTTTCTGAGGAGAGTACCTACTCTTTGGGATGTTCTAGTAATGAATTATTGTTCGCTTTAAACTACCTTATTCGAGCAGAATAGTGGGTAGTTGGTGGATGCCTCTGGTAGGGTCTCCATGTACCCTATCATTCTGGAATCATTCTGTTTATCGCCTTGCTTTTTCCTCGCACAATGTAGCAATTTAGCGTGTCCACGTGCTTTCTCCAAACTAAAAACTTATGATTTGGCTGAGGACAGTTAGTGGACGCCCTCAGGTACGGGTCTTCTTCTGTCCTGTCATTCTGCTATATTTCATGTCTTGCTACTTCCTAGCACAAAAATGGCCGTTTTTGTCGTGTCGACGTGCTCTTTCTTCAAACTCAAACTTAAAAAAAGAAACTTGAGCAAAGTAACTTGTTGGACAAGATCTACATAAAAATTAGGTTTCTAATTAAGAAACAGTCAAACACTCCTGCAAAATACCTTTCAACATCTTAGAACATCAAGGCCTTGTCATGGACATTCGCCATACTAATGGCCGACCCGTAAGCTAGTACAAAGGGGGGGGGGGGGAGGGCGTTGAGGCCAGGCGTATGAAAAGCGTAAAGAGGGAATCAAAAACACGCAAAAACATGAGCAACAAAAATAAAAACGAGAAAAGTGGGGTGTAAATACCAAGAGCAGCGAACTTCCGAAAGGAATAAAAAAAAATTACCAAAATCAAACATACGAACCTTATCGACGGCCCCTTGCCATGTTAACGTGCGAGCGGGTGAGATTTGTGGGTAGGCGATTCTCCAGAGGAACTGCCAGTTTGACGTGAGTACGTCATTCGTTTTGTCGAGAGGATGGAAATCATTTGGAGGTCTTGTGACAGAAACCGGATCCCAAACTCATAAATTGTAGGGGTCATAGTGAAGGAAGTCAAGAACTCTCTTTTTCCCTCTGTCTCTGTCTGTCTGTCTGTGTATCTGTCTGTCTGTCTGTCCCTCTCTCTGTACATTGCTCTCTCTCTCTCTCTTTCTCATTCTGTCTGTCTTTCTCACTCACTTTTTCTCGTTCTAGTTTTATCTCTCTCTCTAGTTCTATTTTTTTTTTAGTTCTCTCTCTCTCTCTCTCTCTCCCCACCCGTCCTCTCGTTGTCGTTCGTTCTTTCTGTCTGTCTGTCTGTCTCTCTTTTTTCTGTCTGTCTGTCTCCCTATCTCTTTCATTCTCTGGTTCACTTTGTAGTATTTCTCTCTCTCTTTTTCTTTCTTTCTCCTCCCTCCCCACTTCTCTCTCTCTCTCTCCCTTTCTTTCTCCTCTCCCCCAACCTCTCTCTTTACCCCGTTCTCTCTCTCCCTCTCCCTGTGTCTTGTCTCTCTCTATATATATACACTTTTCATGGGCGAGACCGTGAAAAGACAGAGTGGAAGAGAACCCAACTTGTTCCACCCATGACATTTGCTCGGTCTATTTAAGTACTTACACCAAACGAGTGCGAGTACGCGAGAGAGGGGAGAGAGGAAGAAAACGGAAGGAAAATGCTGTCTCAAATTGGCTGTTGTTTTCCTCCCAGAAAATTTACAATCTCAATTTGGTTCTTGGCTGGGGATGTTGTCGACCCTCCCCTTCTAATGTGATAGGCAAGGAATCAAATTTGGGTGCGCCCGCTCCACTTGCCTTGTCCCCCTCCCACCCAAAATAGAATCAATTGGAGCCTGACGTTGTGTTATGTCGAGTTTTGGGGGGTTCCATGGGACAGACGTGAAAGCCAAAAAGAAAAAAAAAAAAATCCATAGACAAGAGAGAGCAAAGGTGATGCCAAAAGCAAAACGAAGGGGGGGGGGGAGCGGGAGCATCTTTAAGTAAGGGAATCACAAAAGAGGAGCAAGGAGGAAACGATCATCCCCTGAACTTAAAAACTATTTGCCTTCGCCCCTGCCCGGAGACCCCGCGTCCTCGTCCCCCCCCCCCCCCCTAGATATCATCCGTCTCCTGTCCTCTAAAATACCCTTAATTTGGTGGTGGCTGTCAAGATGGCGGGCGAGCCCACTAGGGAAACGTCCACCAGCGGACATAACCGCATCAGGGCTCTGGAGAATCTAGACATTTTGAAGGTGACTCCGGATACAATGATGACCTGACAGCTGAATTCCAGGACAAAAGTATGGAGTTCTTGACTTCACCCGGGGGGAAAAAAATTGGAATCATCGTATCATATCATTTTTGTTCTTGGTGCAAAGCAGGAACTTCAAAATTGTCATGATAATGACATGGTAACTCTCATTATGGAGGATAATAAACATAATTAATTTTGAAAGTAAAATAAACTAAAATAAATACGTAAGTAAATAAATAAATAATAATTTTTAAAAAAATAATCTCACTCTAGAACATTGGTTTTATTTAACCTTGTCCGCGCCCAATTATTTACATCCACCCACTGGTAGCTCAACGAATAGGCCCATTGCGCATATCGGTCATCTTTGATGTAAGGACCGACGCATCACCTTGGCGATTGTAGCATTGATTTTGATTCGTTAGCTGATTTGCACTGTGAGGCGTCGCGAACCAACCGGTGGCGAGCTAAAAGTAGTTCACTACAGTAAACAATGACACGTGTGTACACGCACATGGGAAACGTCCTGTCAATTCTTTCACTTCCTTTCCCTTGTTTACACGGATGGTAGGGAATCTGACCAGCTTGGATCCATCCTTTCCACCTCTGTCATAAGAGTCAACTGCAATGCAACCAGTAGGCATTTTAACCGCTTAGACATTATCTCGAAGTTACACTCATCAGCTGATACACCTGCCATCTTGGGTGTCGGAAGAAAAAAAAAAAAACACTCTGTGACGTCATTCGCAATGCACCTATAGGATGACGACCGTGCGGTAAAAGGACTGTTGTTAGGGGAAAATAATAGTTACATTGCAAGCTATGGCTGAACAGTGAACACAACTCAGTAGTTTCTCTATTCACCTACGCCCCCCCCCCCCCCAACTATAGCGGCCGGAAAAATATCATAAAGAATAATTAGTCTTGTGTACAACTTCAACATTTATAACTCAACTTCAACACAGGAACGGTGACAGAATACCAGAACTTTAGAGTTTTGTTGTGTGTGGTTTTTTTTTGTTTTTTTTTAACAGTGTCAGGTTTAGTTTCGTCACAGTTTGTATGAGTGGATTCCACCCACGACTGGCGAGGCCATTTGCAACGACGTGGACAAAATATGCCCCAGAAAATTGCATCATCGTTAAAAAAAAAAAAAAAGCCCCCAAAATGCCAGGGCAATTCTGCCAGGTATTGCTAAAGTAAAGAGAAGTCTTTTAAGACGACGATTATAATATTATTTGAGATTCACCAACCGTTGCTGTGGAGTATGCAGTTTCGATTTCTTCTCAGTTTGAAATAAACAGCCAAAATCCTCCAAGATTGAATCTGAAGGCTCGGCAGTTTAAGGATGTAAGATCCTGACATTTCCTCCCCGCCGATTCTGAAAGTCAATAGAAGAGGTGGGATGACTTGTCTTTTTCAGATCCTCATGGGCGGGTCTAAGACGGCGCTAGACACATGAACTTTTCCCGTTAAAATTATTCCGGAAACATACAAAATATTGTTTAAACTAGTTCAAAAGAGAAAACTCCCTAGTCCAGATTATCATTATTCTACTTTCAAGAAAAGTTGTCATTTCAAAGGCGAATAGTTAAGAAGACAAAAGATACAAAGACATTTTCGTCTGTAGTGTAAGGGAATGTTCAGTTTTAAGCCTGATTTGAGGCAAACGAGCTTCAAAGCCTGTAATTTCCAAAACCATTTATCTTTTGTCCGAGGGGAAATTACGTGAGATAAATGTCAGTAATCTGAGACATAGATTTATATATATATATTTTTTTGTTTTGTTTTTGCTAAGGCGTAAACGTGAATGGATAAGATCAGCTCATATCTCTGGATTATAGCCCGTTAGAATTCTCGATAGTGATAATTCTGCTGTAATATCTGTATTTGACATAATTGCATTGAGAAGCTTAATAGAGGCTCTTTAAAAAAGCGGGGAACAAAAACTAAATTGTATTTGGAATTCCTTGTTTTGTTTGTTTCTTTTTTAAGCTAGAAGTATCGAGAAAGGGAAACGAAGGAACTTTGAAAGCTGCGGTTGTTCTTAAAACTGTAATCAGCCATAATACATGGCGAAAATTTGCTTCAGTTGTCTGGTAATGACAATTTACCTAATGGGTTCGGGCATCCTGGAAACAATGCTGTTTGTGTTAACCGATGGATTCATCAATGCGTCTGCAGGTTGTAGGACCATACTGTGCTAACAATCGGATACATTAATATATGAGTGGAAAATTTTGTTTCCAGCTGTAACAGAAGAGCTTAAATTATGATTAAACTGGCACTGCTTTTTCTTGGGGTGTCAACATTGTGGAATATAATAATGGAACAAAAATGAATATTTCTGCAGAGTTTGAACACTGAAAGTGCTGAAAATGTAACATAATGTCTAAGATAACGATATTTCGAAATGCCAGTAGTTCTTGGTCGCGCTAGGAGTAACAGGTTAATATTGGCACTGTTTTGATCGCAATAAAGTGTAATGCCAGAGAGAGAGGGAGACAGACAGAGATGAAAAAGTCAGAGATGGATAGCCAGACAGGTAGGCAGGCAGACAGACAAATAGATAGATAGATAGATAGATAGATAGATAGATAGATAGATAGATAGATAGATAGATAGAGAGAGAGAAAGAGAGAGAGAGAGAGAGACAGAGAGAGAGAGAGAGAGAGGGGCAGACAGGCAGACAGGCAGACAGAAGCAAGACTTACTCATGTATTAGCTTAGACAACTTGTGTGAAGACTCAGATGACCTCAATTGTCGCGAGCCATCAAGCGAGGGAAAAAAAAAAAGACAGAATTTGTCGAATACTCTACATTTTCCTCATCCCCTCTGGTTAACGGAAGTGAGAGGAAAAGAAAAGAAAAGAAAAAGGTGGAGAAAATCAAATTGTCCAAGAAACGAATTAATGGCGACGGCTTACTTTAAGCATTCGACGCGTTCATTTTTTAGAGTACATCGGCCTATGTCCGCGTCGATATTTTTACCCGGCTCAGCGGCCGGGCCCCATACATTTTGATGTGTGGGCAATCTCTGGGGACGGGCTGAATAACTACACGACTCTCAGACTTCGCGCCCGGGCAGATTTGGGGGAAGGGGGGGGGGGGGAAGGGAAAGGTCAGTGTTTAGTGTATAAGAGGAAGAGCCAGAAATGGGGAAGAAAAAGCCCGAAAGAAAATTGTAATGGATAGATTTTGTCTTCTTGTTGTGCGAATCAGATAGTTTTCCAGGTCTTTTTCGGGGGGGTTGATGAGGTTTCAGGAAAGGGTGACACTCGCGAGACCAGATTACAGGGTGAAGAGAGACAACTCCTGGAGCGAGTAAACAGGGAAGCAACTCAATTTTTTATCGTGAAGGGAGACAAATTTGAAATCTAATCGCCACGCATTTAGATTAGTCAAGTGAGGGCTGGTGCTTCAAACGAATACTGAACAGCTCGAAATGTGCAATATTGTTTTGAAAAGAACTGTCGGTTAGTTGTGAAAGACTGTTTGTCTCCTTATCAGTGATAATTTCAATCGAATACGCTTTAAAGTCAAAGCGAGAAATTGTCCTTCAGAACTCAAGAGGTATTTTTATGTTTATGGAATTAACTTTGTATTTATATCCAATTTCGCACGCGTAAATGCTAAGCGCAGTGATTATCCTAAAACAAAGACATCAGATCTATGGCGAATTTCGAAACGGCTGCTTTCAGAGGCGTTTTGTTACTTGAATAATGTGGACAAACAATATGAGAATATTCAAGATACCAATCCTGCATATAACTTAATAAAGCACGCTCGGCCATAGAATCTAATACTTTATTCCACCGTCTGTTCTCAGTTGCCAACCAGACACATGAAATAACATTAGCAGTCATCTCACTAACCACGTCATAATAACCGCCTTTTTTTTCTGTGTAGTCGTATAAATGATACAAAGATGTTCTAGCCGGAGACAGGTTTAAAAGGGCAGAAGATAATAACAACAGAGGGAAGAGAGTCCTATTTATTTCCTAGTTGCCAAGAACTAAGCCATCATGTTGCATATTTTATGTATCAATTACCCGGGAGTCAAGGGAGGGAACGTGGCGAGAAAGAGAGACAACTCTCGCCGTGGTTTTGAGTGCATTTTATTATAGAGCGTGCCGATGTCCGTTATGTCTCAATGTCCTGCGCGAGGTGGCAGCAGCGGCCGCGGCGGGAGAATTGATTACTTAGCCAATCAATAGGAAGGACCTGTAAGAGGTTTGATTTGGGGGCGAAAATTGTTTTCTTGCTTGCCGGGGTCGATACGCCGCTGTGTGGTGTGATGCCCGGCCCCGGGGCCGACTAGGACAAAGCGGATGATTTGTCCGCTTCCCAGTGTCGCCACTTTCACTTCCGCCCCGGGGAGGTCAAGGCTGTGGGTGGATATGATTAAGCTCTTGCAAACCAACGGCGAATAATGGGATCCGCCCATTACATGGGTCACACACGGGGTGGGGGTTGTTAGAGGGCAGCTTGGAGAACCAGGAATGATAGCGTGGAGTTCTCTGGGTATTAGCAGCGCCGGTTAATCTTGCTGTGACAGATTGCTCCTTAAACGTTAATCCATCGCCCACATTGCCAATTCAACTGGCTTAGCCAAATCTCCCATCTCACCTTGGCTGTAGGAGTCAGGTGTAAGAGGATGACTGATTTCCCCGAGTCAATAAACGCCCCGTTAAGAAGATAGCTTGTCTGGATTTATGATCGAGTGACTGTGCTTACTCATTGTACAATCAATGTGGGCGAGAGAAAAAAAAAAAGGCATTTGCCTTGATAAGAATCATATGCAAAAATGAATCTGACTAAGGGATGGATAATTTCTGGAGAAGATATCAAAGCACGATTAGAAAACATCTTCACAATGAAACTTGAGGAGTGCTGCAACGAAAATGCACAGCAGCTTAGGAGCCTGTTGGCGTTATCTTAATAGACTGCCTAATACATGTATGGGGTCTGGTATAAACTTGCTGTTTTGTTGCTATGAGTCTAAATAGCGTATTCTGTCATGCAACTGTCTCGGGCTATGTGATATACTCCTGTATACTTCGTTAAATCTTTGAAATACCAGGCTTTGAAACTCGGAGAGAGAGAGAGAGAGAGAGAGCGAGAGAGAGAGAGAGAGATAGAGAGAGAGAGAGGAAACAGATATTGAGGGGGAGCAGAGAGACAGATAGAGAGAAGGAGAGAGAGAGCAGAGACAGAGAGAGAATGTAGAGACAGAGAGAGAGAGAGAGAGAAAGAGAGAGAGAGAGAGAGAGAGAGAGAGAGACAGAGACAGAGACAGAGAAACAAAGAGATGGCAGAGAGAGACAGAGATAGTCAGAGAAATGTCGCAACCTCTGACATTATGATATGAATTATAATCTCCACCGGTCACCACTTTCAGGCAGTTCCAGTTCTAACCGTCAATGAATTATGAACAGTTACTTCCCTTTCACTGTAAAAAGTACAGATTACGATACTCTCCCCTGCATACACTCCATTTTCTGACACGCCAACCGACTTCTGGCACTATCTATCGCATGAGACCTTTCAAGTGCTTGAAGATGACAATATGACATAGCCCAGGAAACATTTTTGGCTTGTTCATCTGTTATTACGGTTTTTAATTTTGTAGGCATTCTCAGGACAAGACCATAATGTTCACATCTCACAGCGTCATTTAATGGCTTCTGATGCTGTTCATGTACACAGTAAGGACGCTCAAGTACTGGCCATTTTTTACCCTCTCGCTAGAGGAGATACATTGGTCTAGACCAGGGGTCACCAAACTTTTTTCACAGAGGGCCGGATAACTGACAGACTTAAAAGATCGGGCCGCATAAGCAATCTGTTCAATACTTGCAAGCCAGGAGAAAAACTCTAGAACAAAGACGATTTTTTAATATTAAATATGTATCAATTTACTAAAAAAAAAGGTCATCAAAATCTTGGTTTGAGGAAGCTTGACCATCCCGTAGCTCTAGATATCCCTGGTTTTATCAAACAAAATTAAGTACCATGGCGGACCGGATAAACTGACCTCTCGGGCCGGATCCGGCCTGCTGGCCGTAGTTTGGTGACCCCCTGGTCTAGACACTACAGGCAAGGTGCTCGCCTCTCATGCCCTAGGTACCGGGGTCGGTCTCCGGTCGGTGCAGGCGGGGGGGGGGTCCTGTCCCTGACCCTGTGGTAGGTAGGATGGAGCATCTAGTCTTCTCGGATAAGGAGAAAAACTCGGAGGGCCCGTGTGCACATTTGCGCACGTTACAGATACCTTAGCAGCTGAAAGTCGAGAAGAGCAGGCCGAACAAGACCGCTGCCTGAGCAAAATTCTAAAAAAACTCATCCCTACCATAAAACACACAGAAACAAGAACAAGAAAAATGAAAAACAGAAAAGTCAGATGTAAATGCCAAGATCAGCGAAACCTCCTCAAATAAAGACCTAAAACGACTCCCTCCCTACTCCCGTGTTACTTTCTTTGTATACTTGGGTTCAAACTCTTTCTCCTCTTTGTTCGAGTGTATAGCCATGAGAATGGTGAAGATACATGACAAAAACTTGATATTCTAAAAGAAAGAGTGAGGGAAGAATGGAGGGGCAAGTAGGGAGTGAGAGAGAAGAGAGGGAGGGTTTTAATGAGGGAGGGAGAGGACGAAAGAGAAAGATTGAAGGGAGAGAGAGAAAGAGAAAGAGGGGAGAGACAGTGTGAGAGAGAGAGAGAGGGGGGTAGAGACCGTTAGAGAGCGAGAGAAAGAGACAGACAAACAGAGAGAGAGAGGGGGGGGGGCGCACGTCCATTATGGATGACCCCACCAGATAAACTGGGCATGGTGCAGTAACGCGACATAGGAGTGCTGTAAGAACAACAACAACAACAACAACAGCAACAACAGCAACAACAACTGAGAAGGCAGGAAGAGATTCTATGGCTGCTCTCTTGAGCCATTTCCGTATCGTTTTAATTTGTCGTTGGGCCAAAGTGAGCTAATCAAAGTGCAGTTAAAGTTCCCAGGCTGTAATGTATTCCTTGAGAGGAATGTTTTCACTCTTGTGGAAATTGGGGAGAAAAAAAAAGGGGGGGGGAGGAGGGGGGGGGGACGACGAGAGAAGAGGCCAGAATAAGGGAGATTAGGGATTAAACAAGCAACAGGAGTGTGTGTAAGACCACCTTCAGAAAGAGGCTATAAAGTCACCATTTTGTAATAATTCTTGAATTAGTTTTCATTTTTAAAAAAAAAGACAAAAAAATTTTTTTAAATGTTTTTTTGTTTTTTTTTACCTTTCTCCTTTCTGTTTACGGTTTCTGCAGTGGTATAAATGGCATTGTGGTGTTGCCTGTAACTTGCCAGCACATTTCTGATATAATAGTCGAGAGAGATTAGAAAAGAACTAGAGACATGATTGTACATACATGAACAAAGAAAAAGAGTATAATGGTTCACAAATAAATACTAACTTGTTTGAACATGAGGGCAGTGCATCAGGGTGTTTTAAATATTTCTGTTCTTGGAAATGAATATAATTTGCATACAAAGTACCGTATATTCATCCAGCATCCATACGCCAGTCCGGCGTAGATTTGTGTTGGTCTTCAGTAAGGTTGGTAGGGTTATCGTAAGGGTGGGGAGAGGCATGGTTTTGCGATTTAAAAAAAATGCATGGGGTCTAACAAGATTGTCTACACACTTTGAATATTTATTAACAAATTGTCAATTAAGACACATCCAAGATTTATAATTCAAATTAAAGAGGGCACTGCAGTGTAGTTATTTGACATCTCGCATGTGTTCAAATCGAGGACCATTCTGAGCCGGACACCGACGATAACGCAGTTCAACAGAATTGCAAACAACATTGAAGCAGTTCATTAACTGAGGAGCCTTTTTCCAAAACTGGGTAAGTCAAATTTTGCCTGAGTTATGGCCCCTTTCAGTTAGTCATTCAAAATTAGTGTAAGACGCGGTGTAAGTGATCAGTTAACTCTTGCTATGCCCCCATCTTTATCCATAACTCATCCAGTGTTGGAATAAGGCTTTTCAGTTTGTGGTATACATTAATTTTTTTAAAAGACACCCCGTATTCTAGTCTCACCAGCCGAAGACATTGACTTCCAAACTTCAAAACCATGTTTGAGTAACCAGTACATGAATAATAAGTCAGACGAACCCTGTACTTTCACTGTTAACATTAATTTGTATGGAGTTTCACAAGATCATTTTTGTCCAAGATCCCTTCCTTGGTTGTCTTTATTCCCATGGCGTCTTTATTTGCGTCTTTGCAAAACGGGCCGAGCAATAGCAGAGCGAACTTTGTTGAATGATTGAGTGTTACTGCAGAAAAGTGGTGAATGGAAGAAATAAAAGTGGACGAGTTTATTTCCCCGAGTCCCTTACTCGCCAGAAGGAAGAATAAATTGATGAAACATTCAGGGCGAGGAGGCGTAATCGACTTTATGCTCCTGAAATCAGAGGAATGTAATCGGAATGGCACTTCTGGGCGTGAAGAAGGAGGAGAAGTTACATTTCAGTTCTGTTGTGTTTCTCAGCCTGTTCGGGTTAGGGACCATCTGTAAAGTACGTGTGTGAAAGAGAAAGAGACAGACAGACAGACATACATACAGACAGAGACACACAGACAGAGTGAGAGGAGTGGGGGGGGGGGGAAGGGCTCCCCAGCATATGAAAATGTACTTGAGGCGGGGGGGGAGGGGGGGGGATTCTGGGACGAGCGCCTATGGACTTCACACTTACGGTGTTAAATTGAAAAGTTTAAATTTTATTTATATATAAATATTTTTTGTTCTAAAGAAACTAGATGATTATTTGGAAAATCAAATATAAAATTACAGTCTAATTTCTAATCAAACTGTCGGAAGTCCAATATTCGGTGCAAAGTGCCAGTTACGATTTCAGAATACCAAGGCTTTATCGTGTATGGACAAAATTAATGACATTCAACATTGTCATGGCCGTACGCTCCTGCAAAGGGAAGGTGGATTGAGGTGATGGGTAATGACGAAACGGGGGTTGGGGTGGGGGGTGGGGGCTTTCCGGAGGAAGTGGAGTGGAGAGAGAAGGGGAGGGGGAGTAAATATTGCCCAAACTGAACTTAAAGAATGGCCCCTCTTTACATTTCTGTTGTCCGTCTTGTTCCCATTGACTGTTCGTGTTACAGCTTTCTTGTCTATCCACCCCCCCCCCCTTTCAACTCCCCCCCCCCCCCAAGCTTTTTAACAGGTGCTGGAAGAAGAAGAAAGTTGTGAGGGAGGGGGGAAAAGGAAAGATTTTTTTTACATATTTTATTTTTATTCCTTTTTTTTCCCGTGTAAATTGCGCGTAAAAAAAATGTCAAAGAGAGGCGAGGGGGAGAATAAAATTTAAAACACAAAACAAACGAAAAAAACAACAACAACAACACAAAATCAGTAGTCAATAAGGTCCTGTCTTTGTTTTTCCCCCGCCCTCCCGGGATCTTTGCCCATCCATGGACTTGTTAGTACTGTCTCAGTGTCTGCCGTTCACTAGTGTATATCTATGCTGTCTGCACATTGGTCTGCCCGAGAGATCGGCGTAGTGCTCAGCTTCGTCTGTCTCTTCCTGCCCTCATGGCAGCTCTTACGAGTCACCCTAGGATTATTTCATTCTCAAGTGTTGTCTGCCCCTCAACCTGTCGTGGGCTCGTCCCCTCTCCCCCCACACCCCCATTGTGTCGCCCTCATCGACCACTCGACCTTTGACATCCCCTCCACCCCCCCCCCCCCCCAACCGGCCCCCTTTTCCATATTTCATTTTTTCAAATCCATTTTATTAGCTCCGGTGCGCACTAGCCAATTTTGGTTGGCCGACTAATTAGATGTGAACGACACGACATTGGTTGGGTATCAAATAAGACCTCGTGTTCTAGCCAACTGATTGGATCTCTTCGATGCCCGGCGCGCACTGTCCGATTTTGATCGGCCAACTAATTGGTTAGTGACGTCACGACATTGAGTTTCAATGCAAAAAAAAGACAACCTAGTTGCTTAATGCGTGAGATCTCATTGACACTATAGGTCGTCAAGACACCATTCAACTAGTTGACTGATCAATCGTCCAGTGCGCGCCAGGTCTCAGTAAGATCCAACCCAATTTGGCTGGTACTCGAGGTCTTATGGAAAAGCAATGACGCTACACCACGATCCAATTAGTCGGCTTAAATAGGCTAGTGTTTAGGTCTTTATTCTAGGAGGTTTCGCTGCCATTGGCATTTACACCTCACTTTTCTTGGTTTTATTTGTCTTGCTGTGGTAGAGAGTAGTTGTTTTTTTTAAAGAATTTTGCCTGGCAGCAGCCTTGTACGATCTGCTCTTTTCGATTTCCATCTGCCGAGGTATGTTTAACGTATGCAACATGCACACGGGTCCGCGGAATTTTTCGTCCTTATCCGAGAAGACTAGGTGCTCGATCCTACCTACCATAGGATCAGGGACAGGAAAATATGGGAAAATCCCCAAATTCCAACGGGCCTGCACCGACCGGGATTCGCACCCGGTACCTTCGGCATGAGAGGCGAGCACCTTGCCTCTAGGCCACCTGGAAATGGGATAGTGCGGGCCGCCCGACCTTATGAGGACCAAAATACTAGTTAGTGAGGAGCTGGTCACACTGCTGCCAGTGTTTCATGTACATTCTAAAGCTGAGTTTCCATGTGTACAGAAACGGAAACGGCAACGGAAACGTCAAAAAATTCATCGAGTGGTAAAAAAAACAGAGTAGTTCCATATATGCGGAAACGGCGTTCATATACATAATGGAAATATTCTATCTATTTTACTGCCTGACGGGGTTTTTAACGCCTCTGCCACCGTTTCCATTTCCGTACTCATGAACACCCAGTTTAATCTTTATCAAGCTGCTCCAACTTCATAATATTATATTATTTAAGCTTCCACCATCCCCCGCCCCGTTTCTTATAAATTGTTCTTTTTAGATCTTCCCTCTTCTTTTTTTCTAATCCCAACCCCCCCCCCCCCTCCTCCCTCCCCTCTTCTTCCGAAACATAAAACGCATTAAATAAATAAAAAAAAAAGCCTTGAATGTTGAGAGGGCGATTGCGAAAGTCAACAATTGGCCTGAGTCCGGCTCATCATTGGCAAATTTCCAATAGGAGAGGTCATCACTGTGTGTTCCTGCGCTTTCATCCCTTATCTCTTTATCTCTAATTCCATCCTCTTGTGATTAAATTATGCAGTTTCCCTCACTCATACGGGGAGCTAAAGAAAAACAACAAGGTAAATGTAATGTTAAACATTAGGGGGGGGGGGTGGTGGTGGGGGGTGGGGGTGGGGGGTGGTTATTGTGGATATCATTGGGAGAGTATATTCCAGTGATACCAACGGTCAATTTGAGATCAATTGTAGATGCACGTTATTATTAGCATGAGATGAGCAGCAAGACCAGGTTTGTTATGAACTTTAGGAAGGACAGTAATATTGAGAGAGAGAAAGAGAGAGAGAGGGGGAGGGAGAAAGAGAGAGGGGAGGAAGAGAGAGAGAGGTCGAGAGAAAGAGGGGAAGGGAGAGAGAGAGAAGAGAGAGGGGGAGAGAAGGAGAGAGAGAGAGAGAGAGGAAGAGAGAGAAAGGGGGAGAGGGAGAGAGAGAAAGAGAGAGAGAGGGAGAAGGAGAAACAGGAGAAGGCGTATGTGTTTGTGAGAGAGAGAATAAGCAAAAACAACAACATCTACAACAACAAACTGCTGCCACCACCAACAACAGCAACAACAACTGTTTCCCCAACGAAAGGGTTGTTTTGGCCAACCGGCCAGCATTACCATAGTCCTAGCCTTTTCATGTAAAATGCACTTTAGCATAATTATTATGGGCCAAATTAATCACTTCTTAAAATGAGTGTTTACGGCAGTAACTGGCACGAGGAATTTCATCCCTGTCTCCTCTTCTCTTCATTTTTGGGGTTGTTTTTTTTTGTTCTTCTCATAGTCACTGGTCACTGGTCACTGATCCCATAACCCGCCGGGGTCGTAGGGGCGCTGCAGTGATGAACGCTGCACCAGCTGGCTCCATTTGTGGCGGTTGTGGGCGAGTGTCTGGGTTGCAGGAAAGCTCATCTTGGTCCATTCCGCAATGTTATCTGCCCATTTCTTCCTCGGTCTGCCTCGTCTTCTCTTCCCCTGCACTGTTTCTTGTAGTATGGTCTCAGAGAGCCCATCTGATCTTGTCACATGCCCATACCATCTGAGCTTCCTTTTCTTGACTGTGGTCAGCAGGTCTTCATAGTGCCTTATTTGTCGGGTGATAGTTTGTCGGACTTCTTCGTTGGTGATGTGGTCCGTGTATGAGATGCCAAGAAGCCTTCTGAGGCATCTCATTTCCACTGCCTGGATTTTCCTTTGTAGCTCTGCATTCAGTGTCCAGGATTCGCATGCATACAGGAAGATGGAGATGACCAGTGCATGCAGGAGGTTGACCTTGGACCTGAGAGATGTTTCGGTCTCTCCAGATGGGCTTGACCTTCGCCATTGTATTATTCTCATAGTATTGTCAACTAAATCACAGTCTCTGCAGCTGTCCTTGTTTCTCAGTATTTTAACCTAGTTATGGTTTATAATCAAGTTCACTGGTCATTATCAATTTACCTCATTCTTTTAAAGTGTCTTTTGCAGAATCTCAGTCTCTTGCCATCTAGTAGCCTACTTGTTTGTTCCAACTCCACTTTCTGCACAAATGAGAAATTCGAAGTTGGACTTTTGCGGCTTTAGTGTTATGATAAGGAGTTGGAGTAAATCGGAACTGTGAAATGGCTTGCATTGATAAGTGCCGCAATGCACTTTAAACAAGTGTCAAAGTGTGCGTTTGTTATACTCTCTTCTACATACAAAAAGATTTCCGAAATGTCAGATAAGAATGTTACAAGTACGTACGTCCCCCAAGTTTTTTTTTCGCTAGGGGTACGTATGTTAAAACCTTTCGTGACTCCAGAGCTAGAGAGCCAGTCCCAAAATGCTGTTAATAACAGCATAAATTAATTGTTCTTGCAGAATAATGTTCTTTTTGTTTTCCTCCTGTTTTTTTTCATTGAAAGGGTAAGGGGCGGGGTTAGGGATTCCACAAGATTTAGGGTTGAGGATAGGGATGGGGTTAGGGATTCCACAAGATTTAGGGTTGAGGATAGGGATGGGGTTAGGGATTCCACAAGATTTAGGGTTGAGGATAGGGATGGGGTTAGGGATTCCACAAGATTTAGGGTTGAGGATAGGGGCGGGGTTAGGGATTCCACAAGATTTAGGGTTGAGGATAGGGATGGGGTTAGGGATTCCACAAGATTTAGGGTTGAGGATAGGGATGGGGTTAGGGATTCCACATGATTTAGGGTTGAGGATAGGGGCGGGGTTGGGGACAGGTGCGTACACCTACGTGCCCCTAGCGCAAAACGCCCGGGTGGGAACGTATGTACTTATAACAAACAGCCTTCATAGAATACAGATCGAAGAAAATGAGAACTGAGGTCGCGCTCTTCAATTCGTTAATATTTTTGAGGCGATCATCGCTCAGCAATGAGAACAGAACAATGCGCCTTCTGTGGTGCACGCTGCTGTGCAGTGATTTATCTTATAGCAAAAGATTTGACAAACTTCATTCATCTTCACTCTCCTATTTCTCACTCACCCAATGCATTTTCAAATGTTTCCCCTCACTTCGAACTCTTTGACTGACATGTCATTTAATGAGAGAATCCCGCTTGGCTCCTTGCACATTTGCCTCCATTTATTCCCCTTTTTCGTTTTTGTATTTCTGTTTTATTCTCTATTTGCGAACTAGAATGGGGAGAATCAAATCCTGGCAAATGTTTGACGCTTGCCCGTCCTTTTTCTTTTTTGTTTTTTTGGTTCCCCCCCCCCCCCTACACCCCACCCCCTCGTCCTATCCCGAAATTCCCATATCCTAGCCTCTCATTATATGACCCCCCCCCCACCACCCACCTCCATTTCCAACTTCCTCTTTTCCCGGTCCCATACGCCTCCCCCCCCCCCCCGGGCAAACCTCTCCTCTCTTCCACGGCCACGCTTTAACACTGAGATAAAAAAAAAAAATCGCTTGCAGAAAATCCTGTCCCTCTCCTCCCCCCCCTCCCCCCTCCACCAATTTCTCATCTGACACACAGTATTGATCAGTGGCAGCCCGGGACAATTCTTGTATGCCTTATCTAAAAGAGGGGATTTTTGTCCCGATGGCCACGGCAGCCAATCCTTAAGCAGTGTTCACACCATTAATTTGTCAAGCAACCAAAGCGCTTCCGTTGGCTCAAGTGCAGAGCAAAATCTAGTCCTTGCAGCCCAAAGGCGGCTATGCGCTTTCAAAGTGATTATGAGGGTATCGCTAACCTCTTGTTAACAAAGCGAAAGCATTGAATAATGCTTAAATTCCTATCCTTCAATTTGACAGGAATAAATCTCTCGCGTCAAATCGGTATTGTCTTGGGTTTAGTGTGAAATGTGAGCTATGGATTTATACTTGGCCCCGCGCACTGATGAAACGGGAACAAGATTGTCTTACTAGTTTGGGCGTGTTTAAACAGTCTTGAGACAGCTGACGAAAAGAGAGACCAGGGAGTTATGTATTTATAGAGAGATCTCACTTACGCCAAACTTGGTCGCTGCGGTAAACAAGAATTGAAAGAGACCGTCTTCACCAAAGATATTATGCATTTCTGTTTATTGTGGTTTGTTCATATTTTTGGGCTGATTGAAATTATATGGAGACGTTTGTGAGCTCTTACACCCCGTGGAAATGCTCAAAGGGCTATTGTTTACCGCACCGACCTACTTTCCGCGACTCCATGCTAACAGTGGTTTCGCGGCGCCTCCCGTGTCTCGCAGTGCAAATCGACCAATAGTGAAACCTGTCTATACATATTAATATAGTCTCTTGAGAAACTCTAGTGGCGCACTGAGTCAAGTCTATTTTGTCTCTCTTTTAGTGTGAGATGTGCACTATGGAGTTTAAACGGGAGCTGGCGCACTGGTAACACGGAAACAAATTTGTCTCACTAGCTCGGGCGTGTCATAACTGTCTTGGGCCAGCTCGCAGAGAGAGAGAGAGAGAGAGAGAGAGAGAGAGAGAGAGAGAGAGAGAGAGAGAGAGAGAGAGACTCAAGTGGCGCTCTGAAGCAAAACAGACTCAAACTAGACTTGAATCCGTGCACCACCAGCCTTATTCTCAAGTTGATGGAAATCAATCTCTTAATTTCATGATAGCATTTCTATCCTACAATCAGAGGCGAAATTTGCCACATCTGTGAACGCACCATTTTTATAGATACGATAATTATAATGAAACAACAAGCGTCAAATTGTTTGTGAAATAAAGATACAAGAAAAACAACAACAACAAAAAAACACCGTAGTATCATTTAATGAAATTTAATGTGAAGTGACAGCAATATTGTTTGGGTTTTTTGTTGTTGTTGTTATTGGACCGTGGTATTTTACATTATAAACTATAGATGAACAGCGAGCACAACTCAGTATTTTCCCTATTTGGCTTTGTAATTACATTACGCTCCCGTAACAATAGCTTTGACTTCCATTGTTTCTTGAAAGGACAGCCCAAGACACGCGACCATCTGATTAAACTACAAATTTTAATTATTCTTGCAACACTTCACATTGTTGGACAATCGAAGTGAATAATTATCTCCTTGTATCTGAAAGCTTAGAAAACAGAACACAGATAGTCGTCGTTGACGGAAAGTCATCCAATCCTGCAGCTGTTCTCTCGGGAGTACCCCAGGGTACCGTAATGGGCCCCTTACTATTCCTAGTTTATATTAACGATATGCCAAGTAAGATCTCTCCAGGCACTAAATTACGACTGTTTGCTGATGATAGCCTTCTTTATAGAATAATAAACTCAAAAGAAGATACGGAAATCCTACAGAAAGATCTAGACAGTCTACAAAAATGGGAGAGGGACTGGCGTATGGAATTCCACCCCAATAAATGCCAAGTCCTGAGAATTTCAAATAAAAACCACAACATCACCTCAGACTACTTTATACACGACGAAAAATTGAGCGAAACATATGAGGCTAAATATTTGGGTGTAACATTGGACAGAAAACTTACATGGAGCCAACATATTAATATCACATGTAACAAAGCAAACAGCATACTAGCATTTCTGAAAAGGAACATCTCTAACTGCGATAGGAAAGTAAAAGAGAAATGCTATAACACCTTTGTGAGGCCCTCCCTAGAGATGGCTGCAGTGTCTGGGACCCCCATTGTCGAATAAATATAGACCAACTGGAAAGGGTCCAGAGGAGAGCTGCCCGCTTTGTGACGAATGACTATACTAGAAGTAGTAGTGTAAACAAAATGATGAGAGACCTTCAGTGGACACCATTAGAAGAGAGGAGAGCAAAAAACAAAGTAAAAATATTTTATAAGGGCAGGGAAGGAAATATCCATATCCCACTGAACCACCTCACCATTAATACCAGAGGCAACAGAAGGAATAATATAAAATATAACATCCCAAGCTCACGGGTTAACAGCCATCTTTATTCTTTTTACCCTAGTGTCATCAGGATGTGGAACAACCTCCCGGCAGAAGTCCAAACACTACCGTCTGCTACGACTTTCGACAATGAATTAAAGAACATAATTATCCGTTGCAGCTACCATTGTAACTAAAGTGCGGGTTGTATTTCTGTGCACAATCTGGAAACCAAGAGATATTTATACCAGAGTTATTATACACAAAAGATTTTACACAACTAAGATATTTTTAAATGGTCTTAACATCTATGAAGGTTTTTACCCTGCTTTTAGCCTCAGAGGAGCGACGTTGAGTCGCATATAGTAGTGCAGTTGGGGGAATCTTCTAGACGTGCCAACTATGAAAGAAGAAGAAGAAGAAGAAGCTGCTTGTCAACACTTTTACTTTGATAACGAAATTTAGACAAACTGGCGAAGGGGGAAATTCTTACTATGGATTTACATTATGCACTTTTCCTGTAGGCTATTCATGGGTCTTTGCGTTTTTGTTTTGTTTTCTCTTCTTGTAACTCAAAATAAACCAAATTAAAATTTGATTAAAAGTCTGTGTTCTTTGTCCATTTCAAAATTCAATAGTTCAATTTTGTTTTGTTTTTGGGTTGGTCTGCACGTTTTTTCCCCTTTCATTGTATTGTCAATGTAACTGTTCCTCCTTCAGATTTTCGGCCCCCGCTCAACTCCATCGGTCATGCAAAGTGGAGGTAATTCATTATACAGTGTTTTGAAATCCCCGGAGTCGTTCCCCCTGGATCAGCCAATCTCTTGTCCGGTCAACCAATTCCCTTACAAATGATTACACAATCAAGCCAATCAGCACGCGGAGATTTTATTGTTTCGCCTCCTCATTTGCCCTTTTTCTCCGTCTGTCTTAAGGCACGCCTCATCTGGCTCTTCCTCACGATCTTTCCAATCTCAGTTCGTTTTTTTTTTCTTTTCTTTTCCTCTCATTTAGTTTAGCAGAGCTGTAGACAGCCAGCCAGCCACACGGGATCGTTGAACTGTCCGAAGAGAAGACGTCCATCCACACAAGTTGTAAAGAAGCATAGACGTAGTTCCAAGCAAGCGAAGTGTCTCTCGGAGGCTCCACCTCGAGAAAGGTATGTGCCTTCAATATTGGACATGAACGACATTAACATAAATCTATCATTGTCTCTCCTACCGTGTTATGGGAAAAAGACTGTATGATGCCCCCCCCCCCCCCCCCAAAAAGGCTATTGCTAAGGGACTATGGTGTTTTCCGCAGTAAGCTACAGAAGAAGAGTGAACACAACACCGTATTTTCTGTACTCGGCTTTGCATCAAGGCTACGGGTTCCCAGTTAATAGCCCCCATGTACAGGAGATGCAACATTATTTTACACTGTGCCACTCTTCATTCGTTGTTCAGTTTCCAGGGACGCGGTGGCCCAGAGGCAAGGTGCTCACCTCTCATGCCGAAGGTACCGGGTTCGAATCCCGGTAGGTGCAGGCATGTTGGAATTTGGGTATTTTTCTCATATTTTCCTCTCCCTGGTCCTATGGTAGGTAGGGTCGAGCACCTAGTCTTCTCGGATAAGGACGAAAAATTCGGAGGGCCCGTATTATAGGTTGCGCACATTAAAGATACCTTGGTTGTTGAAAATCGGGAAGAGCAGGCCGTACAAGGCCGATGTCAAGGCAAAATTCTAAAAAAGTGATCCCTACCACAACAAGAAAATAAAACAAAAAGTAGTGAGGTGTAAATGCCAAAGGCAGCGAACCTCCTAAAATAAAGACCTAAATACGTTGTTCAATCTCCATCTGATGATGACAATAGGAAACTATAAATTGTACAAATGTCTAATCCAGATAGCAAGATAGAACACATTTCATTCTATACCATGGTGTTAACTCTTTGTGTGCCATGAATATTTCCACGGTTTGCCGATACGTAAAGAAAAAAGGGGGGAGATGAATGAAGATGAACTACAGCGACATATATCAATAGAAAGTCGACTTTCTTTCTTCACGAAACAAAATGGCCCAGCATTCTTATGCACCGATACATCGATGATTGGCACAAACGTGACCAGCAGAAGAACCGGTGTATCGGTGACTGGCACACAAAGAGTTAAACCGTGAATTTGACCTAGATTGGCATATAATTATGGTCTTTTCCCCGCAACACGGCACTCTTAGTACGAAATGTCTTTTTCAGTTTGATTATTAAATCTTGTCACATAGATCTCTTATGTCCTCATTATTAGACATGCCACTCGAAGTATGAGAGCGGTTAACCTTTTCAGTGTCACAGACCTCCATAGCGGTCGCCGGCATTTTTCCTGAGAATGCTGTTACAAGTATGTAACTATGTCACCCAGGTTTCTTAATATAATTTGCCACTATGTCTCAAAGCTGTGACACCGAAAGCGTTACCGTCCGAAATCTTCATGACATAATGTAACAGTAATTTCTATACTAAATAAGTTAAGATTATTCAATAAAATGTTGTAGTTCGAATTTAAAAAAAAAAAATCCATGAATTTTTGGTCTGGTTTTATTTACTGTAATTAAGTACTTGAATTATATAAAACTCGTGTCTCCGAAGAAATAGTCAAATTTTAATAGTTCATGCAAAATGCGACTTGAAGTTTTCGAACATCAAGGTCTTATATCCTAGACATTCACTGTTCCAATGGCTGCACGTGTTTACAAGGAGGGGACCAGGGGTTGAGGGGGAGGGGAGCGAGGAAGTGAGGTTTAAGCTGGGTTTTCATGTGTACGGAAAGCGGAAACGTCAAAAACCCTCCAAGTACTGAAACAGAAAAGAAAGATTTTTCATTTGCACTCGAACGCCATTTCCGTACGCATGGAAACACTCTTTGTTTTTATTACTTGACGGCTTTCTGGCGTTTCCGTTGCCGTTTCCGTACGTATGAAAACGCGGCTTTAGCGTATTAAAAGCGTGCATGGCCGGAGTAGGGGGTGGACAGGAGGGGGGCAGGAGGGGTTAAAATGACCAAACTAGAGCGTACATACTTTATAGATGCCCCCGAATACCACCAAGTTTTGGATTATAGACCAAACACTCATTTCCAGCCTGTAACGACCAGCCTTCTTATGTTTTAAAATTTCCCGTGCGCGGCGGCGAATCAAACCCAAAAGTGGCCGCCTCTCTTAACGAATTCCCGGGTAAATTCAGTGGTGTGCACTGATCGTTCTATCCTCTACATTCAAATCAATTATAGGATTTCTGGTGCTGATTTTTGTTGATGAAGTCCCGCGGGAGGGAGACAGACGCCTTTGGTAAATTACCTCAGACAGACTGCTACACTTTGATTTTTGTTTTTCTTTCTGTCTGTCTTTCTGTGTCTGTTTTTCTTTCTTTCTTTCTTTGCGACTGCCTTTCTTTCTTTCTATGTCTGTCTGACTGTCTGTTTGTCTTTCTTTCTTTCTGACTTTCGTTCTTTCTTTCTCTCTTTCTCTCGGGTTGTCAGTCTGTTTGTCTGTCTGTCTGTCTGTCTGTCTTTCTATCTTTCTTTCTTTTCTCTCGTCATTTTCTCCAGTAGACATTGCTGTTCTTCTGTGGATTCCTAAGTATTTGAGGGAGAAATAGCAATTTCTATTTTTAACTTCAGCAGCAGAAAGAAGAACATCCAGGGAGAGAAGGAGAGAGATAGAGATAGAGAGACAGACATAGGAAGAGCGAGCAAGCAAGAAAGGGGGTTGGGGGCGGGGGGGGGGGGGCTAGAAAGAGAGGAGGAGGGGAGACAGAGATAGGAGGGGGAGGGGGGAGTAGGAAGGCGAGGGGTGAGAGATAGAGGGAGAGACACACACACAGAGAGAGAGAGAGAGAGGGGGGGGGAGAGAGAGAACAACAACAACAACAACAACAACAACAACAACATCATCATCAACAACAATAGCAACATCGACGACAGCAACATCATTTAAAAAACAAAAACAAAAAATTCAATTCCCCCCCCCCCCTTCTTTTCTGTCTGTCCCACCCACCTATAATACTCCCCACCCGGCCCCTTCGACATAATTCCCTTATTGCCGTTTTGGCCGCACCCGCCCTTCAATTTTCTCTCTTAAGAAAATCAGTTAATATTTTTGAATTTCTTTTGTGTATGCGTGTGTGTGTGTGTGTGTGTAAGAATTTGTTAAAGCGCCCAGAGCTTGTCATCGACGGGGTTGGGCGCTATATAAATGCAATATATTATTATTATTATTATTATTAAAGGAAACAAAACAAAATAACATGAAACAGTTAAAAAACAGGAAAAAAAAAATTCCCCTGGAAAGTTCCCCCGAGTCGGAGTCTCCCCCTCATCTTGAAAGTTCGCCCTCCAGCCGTCGAAGCTGTAAGCGAGGCAACGAATTAAAGGGGCTATATTAGATTATCAACAAAACTCCCGTGGACGATACTGGCCCTCGATGCCTGCACTGCGGTATCGTCGTTTTATCGGTACTTGAGTTTTGACTTTCTTTTCCTTTCAGTTTCACGGAGAAGAGAGGGATGAAACTCTCGGAGAATGAAATCATCAGGAGTTGATGGTTGGCGGTGAAGAGTTCTAGGCGGGAAATTACTTTCTTTGATAAAAACGAATAAAGTGGACAAGTTTTGTTTTTTTTTTACCCGGGAAAATAACAGGGCCGCAGAAAATGAAAGGATGCGGTCTGGGCTGATTTGTGTGTATGTATGCGGTAAATGATGCGCTGCACTTCAGTGGGTATCGGTTTTGGATGGGGGATAAGAGAGACCTGCTCGAAATTTCCAAAGTGATGGGGTAGGGATAAGAACAGAAATAAAAAGGGTAATGGTGTGTACTTAAGTGTAAGTGGGAATCATTTAGCATGGGATAAATTAATGAGATGGGGAGGGGTTTTTTTTTTGTTTGTTGTTTTTTCTTTAATCTTGGGATAAATTCATGGGTTGTTGTTTTTTTGTTTTTTTAATACTGGGAATGTTTTTTTTTTGTTTTTTTTTTTTCATCTATCTGGGAGTTAATGAGGGGGGAAGTTTGACAGAGTTTTCATTAGGCTGTAAATGTAGATAGGGTGAGTATGTTGTATCATCGTGTGCTGATGGGGTTTTGAGGCGAAGGGGTGGGGGGGGGGGTGGAGAATAGGTTTTATATTTTAATAAGTGGGGTAAAAAAAGGTATTGGGATGGGGGTCTTTTTGATATTTAAATTAATAGAGTGAAAAAATGTATGTTGTGTGGGATCTTCCCCCAATTCCCCCCCCCCCCGCCCCCGCCTGTGTGGGGGCGGTGTCTTTTGTAATCTTTTGGGTTTTTTTTTTTTTTTGTATATAATTATTTGTTCCTTACCCTGGACTTTTGCATAATAAATCTTTTAAAACTTTTCTGTTCACATTTTGTTGTTGTTGTTGTTGTTCTGTTGTTCTGATAAAGTGAAGAATGACTGATACAATCAAACTGTCTTTGATAAATTACAGGAAATGGGGAATATATTTTGACAAACGCAGGATATTATTGAATATGAATAATAATGGCATAGCAGCTGAATGAAAGGCTCAAATGCATTTGGATTTAAAATTGGAATTAAACAATTGCTTATTAAGAGGTTGAGCACCCAAAAGTTGATAAATTCACACAAGGACAGAAAGTTAAATGCACTATGAAGAAAATTAAGAAAGGTTGGTAAATGTTCACGAGGATTGATTATGTGACTTATGTAATAGACCAGAGTTGATCATTTTATATAAATGGAGGAAACAGTTGAGTGCAGTTGGTATCACGGATTAAGTTGGTGATTGTGGTAGCAATTTCTGAGGGGATGGGGGGAAGTGCGATTGGGAAGAGACACTGAGAGATTAATTAGTGGTAGGATCAAAGCACAGGAGTAAGCCGTCTGAACAGGCTCTGTGAAAATTATTAGTACATTTTTTAGGGGGGGGGGGAGGGGGGAGGGATTGGATGGAAGACGAGGATGAATTTGATGATTGGACTATAAAGTATTGGTATACTCTTGAAAGTGAGAAAAATTCTCCCTCAGTGACATAAGGTGGACAGCGGGGCAGGGGAGAGCAGAAAGTTCCGGCGTTCAGATTGCGAGCAGAGCAACGCAGGGCAGAGTGCCCAAGTAGACTTTGACCAGTGCACGCTGGACCAACTAGCAATGATAAAGTTCGGCTAGTTTCGTATGGCTCTGCCGTGCTTTGCTTGCAATTCTAAACACTTCTGTTAAATCTAGTGCAACATTTAATCTGCTGTGCCCTGCTGTGCTGGCAGTCTGTACGCCTCTGTACAGTGCTGATCCTCAGGTTTTGAGAAGCAGTGATGGTTATTGAATAGTGGAATGACAATATTTTCCTTTTTATTTTTTTTTGGACATGGAAATGTGAGGGAAGTGCTTGCTTCTTTTTCGCCTTGTTCCTTCTCTCCTTCCAGTGATGCAGAAACACATTAGCAAAATGAGGAAGAGAATCAGTGTTATTATCAGGGAAATATCAAGAGGCTTTAATGTTTACTCAGAGATAATTCTAAATGCTGATTGGCTTAATCATGATACGTGATTCCAGTGCAGTGTTCGTGAAAATAATAAGTGACCCAAATACGAGTATTAGTGCACTCAAGTGGTTGGGGGGGGGGGGGGGACATTGCAGGCGTAATGACAGCGAGGCTTCAGTGTACGTTAATATTGTCAAAGTGTATGTCGGTTGCAATAGTTTTATTTATGTAAATGTGACAGATGGTCAAAAAAGATTGTATTAAAATTATATTATGTTTATATTAAAGGAAAATAGGACAGAAAGACAGATAGGAAGAAAGACAGACAGAGAACGGAAAAATTAATGAAAGAGAGCGGGAGTGAGAGAGAGAGAGAGAGAGAGAGAGAGAGAGAGAGAGAGAGAGAGGAGGGGGGGGAGGAAGAAAGAGAGAGAAAAGAGATAGAGGTGGGAGACTCGTTTGAGGGGGGGGGGAGATAGGGGTGGAGAGAGAGAGAGAAGAGAGAGAGAGAGGATAGAAAAGAGATAGAGGTGAGAGATACGCTTGACCGGGGGAGGGAGGGGAGATAGGCCTGGAAAGAGAGAGAGTGAGAGTCTCGATGGAGGGGGGATAGGGGTGGAGAGAGAGGGAGAGAGAGAGATGGCAGGGGGGAGGGAGAACAAACAAACCAGATGTGATTTATGGTAAAAACAGATTATTTACTTACACCCACGTCCACCAGAAAATACTTCACTGTTACGCGTGTAACTTCTTAAACCATCAACATTAACACTCTCTCCGACGTAGCTGATTTCACAGTATCGCACCGGCATCCGATACTCATCATCATTACCCTCTCAACAGACACGGAACAGACAGTATCGCACCGCATCTGATACTCACATCGTCAACTCGACAGGCGAGCAAGGAGGGAAGGGAGAGACAGTATCGAACCCATCCCCTAGTTGAGCTAGAACTGAAACTGTCCAGCAATGTCCGGACCAGAAGAAAACAAAGTTTTTATACTTCAGGTTTTTCCCTGTCAAGCTTCTGTCATTCATCGATTTCTGTTCTGGCGGGCAACCCGCTTTATTGACATTGATTTTTGCCCCGTCTAATGGAATTTCATTAAAGAGGAAAGGTTAAAAAAATATGTAAAATGTTGAAATAAATGAAAGTTTGCTGGTTGCAATGTCATAGAAAATGTGCAGGGAGAGGATGGAAAAAGGGGGGTGGGGAGGGGGGTGGGATCTCTTAGCAAGGGAGAGAGAGAGAGATGGGAAAAAGGAAGGGGGAAAAAAAAAAGACGAAAGAAAAAAAAAAATTCAAACGCTTGAAATAAATATGTCTCATGCAAGATTGTTACTCGCTGATCTGTCTTCCTCATTGAGAGGAAAAGCGAAGAGGAGGATCGGTGATTGAGGGCGAATATTGAACGCCGCACACAACACATATTGGTAAATAAGGAGTGGAGTGAGAGAGGTTTATAGGGAACCTTCTCCAACTGTAAAAAGACGGTAATTCTAAATGAGCCGTTTTGTCAGCAAAGCGGAAAAATAAAAGAATAAAAAGAAGGCGGGTGACTTTCCGTGCCCGCGGGGGGGGGGGGGGTTTAGAGCTACTTTCTGTAACAGTTTGTGATCGACTACTATTGACGTCATCTGTTTCCATTTCCAATCCTACGTCACCACTCCCAGTTCCCAGTGCTTGCCCCTAGCTCCCCCCCCCCCCGCCCCAAATACACACACAAAGGGCCCAATAAAGCTTTATCCCCTCTCCTTATGTCCTACGGATGTGGTTATTTCTGAATGAACGAGTCATTTTAGCCTTCCCCATGCAAATACTTGGTTCTTTGTGTGTGTATCTGTTTGTGGTTGGGGGTGGGTGGGGGTGGGGGGTGGGGGGTTGCATTAAAATAGCCATCTTACCCCTAACACAAACATATAACCCCACCCTCTCCCCCACCCCACCCACATCCACCATCTCCATGTTTTTACTTCTCAGTAAGTCACTTTCTTTTCTAATCACATATCTATCTATCTATCTACCTATCTATCTTTCTATCTATCTATCTATCTATCTATCTTTCTATCTATCTATCTATCTATCTATCTATCTATCTATTTATCTTTCTATCTATCTATCTATCTATCTATCTATCTATCTATCTTTCTATCTATCTATCTATCTATCTATCTATCTATCTATCTATCTATCTATCTATCTTTCTATCTATCTATCTATCTATCTATCTATCTATCTATTTATCTTTCTATCTATCTATCTATCTATCTATCTATCTATCTATCTATCTATCTATCTATCTTTCTATCTATCTATCTATCTATCTATCTATCTACCTATCTATCTTTCTATCTATCTATCTATCTATCTATCTTTCTATCTATCTATCTATCTATCTATCTATCTATCTATCTATCTATCTATCTATCTATCTATCTATCTATCTATCTATCTATCTATCTACCTATCTATCTATCTATCTATCTATCTATCTATCTATCTATCTATCTATCTATCTATCTATCTATCTATCTATCTACCTATCTATTTATTTCTTTTAAGATATTGAGATGGCAGTTATACAAGCATTGCAAAAATCTTCCTTTACAGCCGCGCCTCTCTCCGCCCATAATATTTACAACAGGATAATGATGTAAACCCCTCTCCTCCATCCACCACCCGCTATTCCACCCCAGTGTACCTTATTGCTTCACTTCAAAGGATACCCCCTTTTAATTCCAGGAAACCCACGTTCACTCACTCACACTACTGACAACCATACTTTCTCCTCCCCCCCCCCCCCCCCAACTGCAACCCCGAGCGCTCTCACTCATCCTACTGAAACCCATATTTCCCGTAGCTGTCGCCCCCCCTCCTTCCTCCCCCTCCCCTTGCTCACTCACCCCACTGACACCCATGCTCTCTCACAGCCGCCCTCCCCCGCCCCCCCCTCCTTCCTCCCCCTCCCCGTGCTCACTCACCCCACTGACACCCATACTCTCTCACAGCCGCCCTCCCCCGCCCGCCCCCCCCCCCCGAACCTCTTTTTTTTTTCTGTTCAATTCTCCTCTCCAACCACATTTTCTTTCATTCAATTTCCTCCATCGTTTGATGTAACCGCAGCATTGTGTTAAAACCTAATCCCATCTTGCATTTTGCCCACAAGATGTAAACACATAAGCTTAGCAGCAGCGGTAGATTCTTTCTGGAGGGGCCGTGCATAAAGTACTCAAGCTGCGAATGGGGGGGGGGGGGAGGAGGACTTGGGTTTGCCCCCCCCCCCCCGGCGCCCGTAAAGCATACATGAGGTTATTTTCGGGTGGGGGGAGGGGGGTGGGGGTGTTGAAAAGTGCACATACGCGTTTCAATAGATAATAATGAATTAAAAAGGCTGGTTCATTAATTTTTTATTTTTTTTTCAAGAAAATGACTTGTAGGATTGTATGTAAATCGAATTTAGACCAGATTCAATATAATTATTATCTCATGAAACAGCCCAACAGTCCATATAATATAATGCCACTTCAAGTTATAGAGCAGCAAGGTCCTGGCATGAACGTTCACCATTCTAATGACCGTACGTTTGTACAAGAGGGAGGGAAAAGAGGGAGTTCGGCTGTTGGAGCCAAGGGATGAAAAATGTATAAGAGGGGAAAGGGACAGGGGGTACAAAAAAAAAAAAAAATCGACAAAATTGAACGTCCGTAGTTTATGGATGGCCCCTTGCAGGAAAAATCGACAATCGAATTTCTCAGGTCTCAGAATTTGTTCAGGTATTATTCATTCGAATGATAAGTGCGACTTTGTCGATTGGTCGTTTGTTCTTTGTTTTTTGTTGTTTTTTTTCTCGTTCATTTTTTTTTCTTTCTTTCTGCAGGGCTTTGAAGTTGTTGTATGCTCTTTAGATTTTGCTTTGAACTGTTTTTTCTTGTGGTGGGGCCCGAGTGAAAAGACATGTTTAAGTAATGCCGTGATTTCTCCTAGAACAAGGGGAAACTTTCTTAGCAAAGGGCCTTCGGGGGGCCTTGACTGAAACACATGTCATGATGCTTGCCTGGAATTACCAGCTCTTTTCTTATTCTCTCATGGGTTATTTAAAATTGGTTTGTATGCGGGGGGCGGGGGTGGTTAGGGGGATAGTGGTTGCACCTATAACGTCCCTACGCTCAATTTTGGTGTACTTATTATAATCTATGATATATTTCAGTAACTCGCAACTTTTGGCATGACTAACTGACCAAACTATACACTCTTCAGGCCTTACATTTGGCGGGAAGGTGGCAATTGAGATGAGGAAGATGATGGCTATAATTAAAAGTTGTTTACCTCAAGCATGTATTTTTTAAAAAATAACAATGTTTATTGCTATATAACATCTGTATATTTGCATGTTTGTTTCGTAATAATATTATAGTACCGTGCATGTCATAAAAAGTAACCGTATCAAGCGTTCAGTTTGGTGTGTTGTGTTCTGGTGCGCATGAGTTCTGAAGCAAGGCAAGACCCTAGATTATTACTTTTATTATATGAGAGAGAGAGAAGGGGGGGGGGGGTGGGCACATCATTGTTTATTCTGGGCAATGCCCGGTTGGTCATCTAGTCATTATTATTTTTACACCTTTATGTCGATAATTTCTATACATGAAAATATCACTAAAATCTACATTTATATGCATACACAGAGGAAATTCAGAATTACAAATATATGATTTTTATGTAATCCAAGAATTTAGTATACTTGAAAAAGAGTAATTAAAAACAAATTTTTCAGTCATTTAAAATTGACAAGCTTATGTGTGCCTTTCAGACACCCCTCTCTTTGTGTCCGCTTTCTCACGCAGGGAATTTCCCTTATCTGTGCTCCGAAATTCTCTGCGCTCCGAGTGTATGCACTTTACAGATGGTCCCTACTGACATGCTGGTATAGTAGTTGTTGTTATTGTAATGGCAAGGGTGGAGGAATTCAGTGCTAAGAGTGCTGAAGTTGTTCCAGCAAGAGACAAGAGCAAGATCTTTTGCATGATAACATACGTGAACATAGCTGGCAACAGAGAGATTTTGCCATTTGAAGTACTCTACTGACGGTCTTATTGGCACTGTTATGGGAGATGGACCAGAGAGGGGAGAGAGACGTGATCATCTTGTGACAGTTTCTCCACAATCTGCCTTCCGTTTCCCATTTATTTATTTATTTATTTATTGTAAACACGGACTCGGGGAAACCCAATGCACAGCAAACTCAAACAACAATGCACTTCAACAACAATCCGAAAACAAACCAAAAGATAATTGAAAAAACCAAATCTCAGACCACGAACTTAATACTTAGAACTGAACCCTCGTCTCTATGGCCATTATGATATCTCCCCTTGCAATAGACAACAGCAACAATGCCTTTCTCTGAGCACTTGAACCAGAGTGCAACACATGCCCCACATACATATTCTCGTGAAAGGCCAGGGCTTTGGAACGGACAGTCCCACGGGCCAGGGGGAGAAATTAACAGAATACATTAATGAAAATGCATGGCAGAGACAGAGCGATGAAAATAAAACAAAGGAGAAAAACGAATTTGCACTAGGATAACAAAATTGACTAGAGAAAATAGAAGGGCACCACAAGTAATTAAAAAAAATATATATAACAGATCTCGGTATTTACAAAACTGCATCTCAAATTTGCACAGCACGACCCGGTTTTTGTGTGTGTGTGTGTTTGTCTGTATCGGTTTCATGACCTTCCAACTTTGTCATGAACGTTAACTGACATTTTCAATCTTCTCTCCCCTTGTTATCTTATGTCCCCTGAAATAATGAAATGGAATAATTTTTCCATCATGTTATTTCCTGTATTCTCTAAAGCTTCAAATCTGAAACGCCGATTATTGGAGAATTTCCTTCACCATTTGTCTATTTCTGACAGAAGACAGCCTACAGATCATTATTATTATAGACTATTAGTATATTTATATGACATTGTAATAAAAAAAAAATTTCCATTATTAGTCATAACACTACTGATAACTGGTAATTAAAGAAAAGCTCTTCCCGTCTGTTTACATCAATTGCATCTGTATTTGCAGTGAGAACACTTTAAAGACCTGTATAATAAGGACTCTCTTTTTTAACTTACCGGCAAGGGTAAGCATAAAGGAGAACACAGAAGGAGAAGAAGCTATTGATGACTTTCGGTGTCATTTTTGGACTTGGAAATCCCATGATGCTTTAACACTTGTAACTTTACCAAGATGTTTTGTCTTAATCAATCGCCATAATATATAAGAGCTTAACGGAGAACACGGAGAGGGAAGAAGCCAGTGGCAAAAAAGACAATGAATTTCGATGTCATTTTGTTGTTTTCTTGGGATTCCAATGATAACACTTGTAACTTTACCAAGACCTTTTGTCTTACATCAATCGCCATAATGTATAAAAGCATGTCGGAGAACACAGAAGGAGAAAAAATCCAGTGACGACTTTCGGTGCCATTTTTTTGTTCTTGGAGTTCCCATGATAACACTTGTAAACTTTACTACGTTTTGTCTTAATCAAAAGCCATAATGTGAACGAGTATAACTGAGAACACAGAAGGTGAAGAAGCTAATGACAGCAAAGACCATGAATTTCGGTGTCATTTCTATCTCTTGGAATGCCGATGAAAACACTTGTACAATTACCAGGATGTTTTGCCTTAATCAAGTGATAAATTTGAGCACAATGCAGAATGCATTAGGAGAAGAAGCCAGTGAAAAAAAAAAAATACAAGGATGAATTTCGGTGTCATTTTTATCTCTTGGAATTCCGGGATGAAGACACGTGTAACCTTATCACGATGTTTTGTCTTAATCATTCGCCATATTTAAGAACAACGGAGAATACAGAAAAAGAAGGAGCGAGTGACAGAAAAAAAAAGACCATGAATTTTGGTGTTATTTTTTTTGTCTTCGGATTCCGATGAAAACACTTGTAAGCTTACCATGATGTTTTGTCCTAATCAAGCGCTCTGTGTTACATCTCGCATAATTATTCTTCAGCCAACTCACTTGCAACGGCCATAGATTTTTTTTTTCTTCCCTCACAAGCAAAACAGAAAAAAAAGAAAAAAAGCATGCAATCATTCTATGCACTTCACTTTTTTTTTTTTCTTCTTTTTAGATCGTTTCTGAATGCCAAGGTATCCTTTACGTCTCGTCTGGATACAGAACTTTCGCACCAGCTAAAAATGGACGCCCTGAAAAGATGGGCAGGCCCCCAAATCCTGGCATGCTGGAGAAATCTGGTGCATTGCGTGTAATTTAGATTTAATTTAATCTATACCATCACGTGATTCGATTTCCAAACTCCAGCTTAGGGCGTTCGATTCCACCTCGATAATGCCATGCCACCCTCCCTCCCATAATTCCCGCCCACCGATATCCCATGACTCCAGTTCATCCCATCCCCCCCCCCCCCACTCCCCAATATTCATTTTTTTCCTCCTTGTCTTTTTGTTTGTTTATTTTCTTTTCTTTATTTATTTTTTCATGGGTTGCATTTAAAAGAGAAATGAGTAGGGAAAAAAGAAGACGCAAGACAAACCGCATTATTTTTGTCTCAGCTGATCGATACTGGAGATAAGTAATCGGCTGAACGACTTCAGACTGGTTCTGGCCACCAAGTTAATTCGTTTGCCAGGGGAAAGAAAAGACAACTCATTCGTCTGTGGCGCAAAAGAGTTATCTTTTCTTTTTTTTATTGTTTTTTTGTTGTTGTTGTTGTTTAAATCGTGTCTTATTGTCACTTCCTTCGTTAATCTGTTTCTTCTTGTTCTCGTTTTCTGCTACATTTATATCCCTCCCCCTTTTTTGTTGTTTAAATGCAGTTATGTTGGGGCACCGACTCCCCCCCCCCCCGCCCCCTTTTTTGTTGTTTAAATGCAGTTATGTTGGGGCACCACTCCCCCCCCCGCCCCCTTTTTTGTTGTTTAAATGCAGTTATGTTGGGGCACCACTCCCCCCCCCGCCCCCTTTTTTGTTGTTTAAATGCAGTTATGTTGGGGCACCACTCCCCCCCCCGCCCCCTTTTTTGTTGTTTAAATGCAGTTATGTTGGGGCACCACTCCCCCCCCGCCCCCTTTTTTGTTGTTTAAATGCAGTTATGTTGGGGCACCGACTCCCCCCCCCCCGCCCCCTTTTTTGTTGTTTAAATGCAGTTATGTTGGGGCACCACTCCCCCCCCCCGCCCCCTTTTTTGTTGTTTAAATGCAGTTATGTTGGGGCACCGACTCCCCCCCCCGCCCCCTTTTTTGTTGTTTAAATGCAGTTATGTTGGGGCACCGACTCCCCCCCCCCCGCCCCCTTTTTTGTTGTTTAAATGCAGTTATGTTGGGGCACCGACTCCCCCCCCCGCCCCCTTTTTTGTTGTTTAAATGCAGTTATGTTGGGGCACCGACTCCCCCCCCCCGCCCCCTTTTCTGTTGTTTAAATGCAGTTATGTTGGGGCACCGACTCCCCCCCCCGCCCCCTTTTTTTAATCTTCTCCTTATTGATATTTTCTTTCACTTTTTTTTATCGTATTTTTCCTGTTTTTACCTCAACCCTCCCCCACTTTCCGCCAGACGGACAGACAGACAAGCACTCTTCTTTTCTCTGTCTCTCTCCCTCCCTCTGTGTCTCCCTCTCTCTCTCCCTCTCCTTATCTCTCTTTTTTGCCTCTCTCCCTCTCTTTCCCTTTCTCTCTCTCCTATCTCTCTGGCCCTCACTGTCTCCCCCTGTCTCCCTCTCTCTCTCTTCTCTCCCCCCCCCCCCCTCTCTCTCTCTCCATGCTTGATCTTATCTTCTCACATTATAATTTTCATCGATTCTTGTGTGGCACCCCCCTCCCTCCCAACTCCCGTTTCTAAATTCTGCACTTCTATCATTCCTTTAGCACTTTTATACCTCTCCCCCCCCCCCCTCCGCGGCTCCCTCCCTTCCTCCCCCTCCCACACACACACTTTCCATCCACCCCACCATCTTTCCACCCTCTCATCATCCTATAAATATACGCAATTCAATCATAACAACAAACGCCCTCCTTCCGCTGCCACCCCTCGTCTTAATTTGGGTTTTTATTTCGTTACACGGAGAGTTCCATTGTATTATCGGTGTTTTTCTCACAATTCTTCTTTCCGGCGTATTTGCGCTGGCTTGACTGTTATTTTCTCTCCACTGAGAGCCCGTCCCGGGCTTTGTTATGTCATGTTTTTTGTGTTTTTTTTTTCATTTTGAACATTCTTTTCCCTTTCTCCCTCCTCCTCCTCTTCTTCTCTGCCAGAGAACTTGTTTGAATAATGGACAGGCGATTACGTGCAATGCGGAGATATGAGCTATGAATGCGCTGTCAAGCAGGAAAAAGGGTTGTTCAGAGCAGCTTTCATCGGAAAAATGCTTTATACTGCAAACTCAAACAGCCGTGTTACTGGGCTGTTTATTAGATAGGTGTTCGATAATAGTGGCGGAGCTAGGTACTATAGTAGTTATTTGGGACGTAGGTATCATTTTTGCTTACTGGGCCATAGTTTATTTGTGGATTAGCATTAAAGTGTTTTGTGTCCTCTACCTCTCCTCCACCCCCCCCCCCCCCGCTGTCCCCCAACCTGACTTTATCTCTCTCTCTCTTGCTCTTCTATCCCTCCCTCCCCTCCCCCCCTCCCAGGCAATCTCTCTTTCTGTCTCTCTCTCTCTCTTCCTCTCTCTCGTACTCTTCTTCTGCTCCTCCCTCCTCTTCTGTCCCCCCTCCCCTAATCTCTCTGATCTCTCTCTCTCTCTCTGTCTCTCTCCCTTTCTCTCTCCCTCTCCTTCTCTTCTATCCGTCCACCCCTTCTCTCCCTCCCTCCCTCTTTCCTGTTTCACTCCCCCCCCTCCATCCCTCTCACTCTCTATCTCCACCCCTCATTTCATCCCTAACCTCGTCTTGCCCAGTCTCTGTCTTTCCCTCCTTTTGCCTGTCCTCTCTCTCTCCTCTCCCCCTCTCCCCTCTCTCTCTCTCTCTCTCCCTCTTCATATTTACGTCAGTATGTGAAAATTCGAAACACCAGACACCACTTTGCCTTTATCCAAGCTGTGGATAAACTCTGGGAAATAGAAAGTGAGAAACAAACGCGAAGGAGAAAAACACAAAAACATTTTAAACACTTTCTGCAAAATAAAATAGGGGAGATAACACGAGTTCCAATATTAAACAGTTATTCCCCCTTGATCTTGCCTCTCGTGGGGGAGGAAGTTCGAACGCCCACAATGGCTTGACAGATCTTTAGACAGTTATTGATACGTGACATTTCGCCTTTTTTTTCTTTCTTTCTTATCTTTTGTTCAAATCTTTACATTCGGTTACACTGAATTTCAGAAAATTTGTTTTGATTTCCATTTCTGAGAGAGAGAGAGAGCTAGAGAGAGAGAGAGAGAGAGAGAGAGAGAGAGAGAGAGAGAGAAAGAGAAAGAGAAAGAGATAGAGAGAGGGACGCGGTGGTCTAGAGGCAAAGTACTCACCTCTTATGCCGAAAGTACCGGGTTCGATTCGATCCCCGGTTGGTGAAGGGATGTTGGAATTATTTTCGGGGGAAAACCTTATTGTCCCTGGTCCTATGGTAGGTAGGATCGAGCACTTAGTCTTCTCGGATAAGGCTTAAGGACGAAAAACTCGGAGGGCCCGTGTGCACGTTGCACACGTCAACGATACCTTGGCAGTTGAAAGTCGAGAAGAGCAAGCCGAACAAGGCCAGTGCATGGGCAAAATTCTACAAAACAAATCCCTGCCACAAAAATACACGGAAACAAAAACAAGAAAAATGAGGTGTAAATGCCAACAGCAGCGAATCTCCTAAAATAAAGACCTAAACACACATACACACACACACACACACACACACACATAGAGAACAGAAATCCATTTCTATTTCGGCAAGAACAAAGAGACAGAGAGCTTGGGAGAGGGAGAGAGAGAGGAGGAGGAGAGAGAAAAGAAAGAGAGAGAACGAAATGCATGTCTGCTCCACAAGAACAAAGAGACAGAGAGCTTGGGAGGAAGAGAGAGAGAGATAGACAGAGAAAGGGAGAAAAGAGAGAGAGAGAGAGAGGACGAAATGCATGTCTGCTCCACAAGATCAAAGAGACAGGGAGCTTGGGAGGGAGAGAGAGAGAGAAGGAGAAAAGAGAGAGAGACAGACAGACAGAGAAAGGGAGAAAAGAGAGAGACAGAGAGAAATGCATGGCTACTCCACAAGAACAGAGAGACAGAGAGCTTGGGAGGGGGGGGGGGAGAAAAGAGAGAGAGAGAGAGAGAAATGCCATATCTGTTCCACAAGAATAAAGAGAGAGAGCTTGGGGGAGAGAGAGAGGGGGGGAGAAAAGTGTGAAAAAGAGAGAAAGAGAGCGAGAGAAACAGAGAGAAAAAGAGAGAGAGAGAGAGAGACAGAGAGGCAGAGAGAGAGAGAGAGAGAGAGAGAGAGAGAGAGAGAGAGAGAAATGCATGTCTGCTCCACCAGAACAAAGAGACAGAGAACTTGAGTGCCTTAAATTTCACGCATCATTGTATTTGGACCAGGCAGGGGACAGATCGATGGTTTAGATCAACATCAACACCTTGCTATTGTTGTGACATTTCTGTTGTGTCAGACTTACAATGGCCGGCGAGATTTGTAGACGTGCAGACTCGTAAATTGTTTATATGGGCAGAGCAGAAAACGTGGGAGGTTTGATTGGGGGGGGGGGGGGGTTATTACGTGAAGGTTTGGCTCATTTTAAGCAATAACAACAATAGGAAAAAATTATTTATAATAACATAAGTGTCCATGAGAATAATAACATTAAAGAGAGTGAGAATGGGAGGGGGGAGAGGAGGGGAGGGAGAGAGAGAGAGAGAGGAGGGGGGGGGGAAGGGGGATGAGGAGGGAAGAGAGAGAATGGGGGAAGACAGAGAATGGGAGGAGAGAGACAGACAGAAAGAGAGAGATTAGGGGAGAGTCAAAGAGAGACAGAGCGAGAGAGAAGGAGGATGAGAGAGAAAGAGACGGGGGGGGGGGGAGAGTGAAGCAGAAAGAGATAGATAGATAAAGAGACAGGGAAAATAAGTGAGAGAGAGAGAGGGAGAGAGAGAGAGAGAGAGAGAGAGAGAGAGAGAGAGAGAGAGAGAGAGATTGACAGGATGCACGAGAGAAACGAAGAGAAAAGAACCACAGCATAACGAAAACACTAACAAAAGTAACAACAACATTACAGCAACAAGGAAACAGCCGCCGAAATGAAAACGCAGAAACAAAAGCAGCAAAGAGATACGAAACTATTGATAGATCACTCTTGCAATGATTGAAATATGACCTGTTGTCGTGGGCTACAGGTTGATACATCAGATTTGGCGTGCGGGGGGGGGGGGGGGATGCGGAGGCATTGACTTGGACTTTTATGGATTCTGGATGATTTGCTAATGAAAGCAGCATGAATTAAACATCCAGTATCATTGTGTTGAAAAGTAGCGTCTTTGACGACGCAAATGGAAAGTGGCGAGTAGGAAGGGGTAACTGGAGCTCGGTGGCATTGTTTCTGAGTTCCAGGTCACGACACACTGAAGATGTGTGTAAATTGGATAAGGTTCGATAAATTTATAACTATTGCGGTGTGGGTTAATGACAATGCCAGAAACACCGATAACAACTTTAAAAAAAACAATAATAGCAACCATAAAATAACAAACTTAACTGGACAAAAAACGACAGCAACAACCAACAAAATGGACAGATCAGATGATAGAGACGAAAAAAAAAAAAAAGAAAAAAAAGGACAGGAATAGACCTGATGCTGAGTTTTCATGTGTAGGGAAACGGAAACGGTGACAGAAACGTCAAAAGTTCATCAAGTGGTGAAAAGAAAGCATGTTCCTGTGTGCATTTTTCACTTCTTGAAGGGTTTTTGACGTTTCCGTTTCCTTATACATGAAAACCCAGCTTAAGTCAGGGTGACAGAATGAAGTCTGTTTTGCATAAATTTTGACTCAGACTTCATTTTCCTAGTCTAGCGCACTGAGTGAATTCTGTTTTGCGTCCATTTTGACTCAGACTTCATTTTTCCGGTCCAGCACACTGACTGGAGTCTGTTCAGATTTCATTTTCCTGGACTAGCGCACTGAGTGAAGCCTGTTTTGAATCCGTTTTGAATTTCCTTTGAATCAACTAGCGAGGCAGTCTTGTTTCAGTTTCACCAGACATGGCCATTTAGATCCAGTACTTTACGAAACCCAGGCAAAGCAGTCTTTACTCAGTGCGTTATGATATTGTTACCAAGTCAATAAGATACAGATTCAATGAGAGCCTTAACCCTTTAGGATCGACCCCCATTTCTTCCTGCGGTAAGATTCTGATTTTGTGAGAATTTGCTTTTGGGGACATGATGAAGGGGTTTTCGTGATCATTTGGTTTATCCAGTGTATATTGTAGACATGACTAAAAAATAACTTTCCTGCCTTGAGTTCTTGTGGAGACTGCAGTCGAGAAATAAATTTCTGTGTATCGCTGGTGATACATGGGGCCCAGAGGGTTAAGGTCAGGAAAGCAATTATGACGTGCAATCGATTAGAGAGGCTCACATGACTGATATTTCCACTTAAATTGAGGCTACAGTAAACACTTTTATAGTTTTTTAAAATCATGTGACTTCATAACGATTTTACACTTTGAATGTTTCCATTTTAATTCAAGTTTGAAACATTACTCTCTGAAAATCTCATTTAGTCTTCTTTGCTTTGCGTTTATAACTTGGATGTTCTAAAAATGATATCAAATGTTGCACCTCTCCATCAGAGTAAGTTATCATGGAATAATTATGTTATTGAAATATTGTAATCTTTGCATTTGGTCCAAATATAAATGTGGTCGGACTAACACGCCTTGGGATAGTAGACTAATAAATAAAACAGTTATCAGTTATCATTTTGATTTTCAAAACGATGCAGTGCAAACCATGCGATTAAGAGGTTTGTTGTTAGGGGACCTTAGTGTAATTGCAAGCCGAATAGAGCGTTTTGTGCTGCCTTTTGTTGACTATAGCTGAACACGGGGTGACACGGTGCTCGCCTCTCATGCCGAAGGCACCGGGTTCAAATCCCAAGCGGTGCAGGCATGTTGGAATTTTTGAGACTTTTCCCACATTTTTCTGTCCCTGATCCTATCGGAGGTAGGATACAGCACCTAGTCTTCTCGGATAAGGACGAAGAATTCGGAGGGCCCGTGTCTGCTCGGATAAGGACGAAGAATTCGGAGGGCCCATGTGCACGTTAAAGATACCTTGGCAGTTAGAAATCGAAAAGAGCAGGCCGTACAGGCCGCTGGCCCGGGCAAAATTAAATAAAATTCATCCCTACCACTCCCTCCCTCTCATCTCCCCCTTCCCCCCCTCATCTCCTCCCCCCCCCCCCCCCCCCCAAAAAAAAGCCGACCGGCGCTGCACTGTGGCGATGACGTGCCTGCTCCAGTTGTAACTGGACTGCAATGACACAAAGGCAAATTTCCCAAAATGGGATCAAAGTAGTATACAAAATACAAAATACAAAAAAAGTAATAAAAAAAATACCAAATACCACATTCTCTTAACAACAGCCACCATAAAAAGGCGGCAACATGGAAGCATTGTGACAAATCAAATACATCTCCATATTGAATTTTAAAAAATTTAAAGAGAACAGACAGTGCAAAACAAAAGATACAATTTGAAATTTCCCACTTTTCCCCCCTTTTCTATTCGCCATCCTGGGTCACTGAAAAGAAAGACAGGGAAAAGGCACAATGAACCCAAGACGTGTGTATAAAGTAGGGGTGGAAAGGTGGATCATATCTGTCAAATTTCTTGCAGCCACGCTAGATACCAGGTCACCCCTTCCATTGTTGAAAAATGAAGAGAGAAATAATTTGAGAAACGGGCACAGGGTGTTAACAAGATGAGTCAACTGTAGCATGACGGATTCGGAATGGCCAGATTGTCTCTCATTTTCAAGCCAAAATCGACCATTCTGTTTTGAAACGAATTATTGCCGTTCTTTCTTTTAACTAATAATGGCGCGATGCATGATTTGACTGCTGTTGGGTGCTGACGGGGGAAAATAATATTTTAAAACTTGTTAACAGGCGCGTACCAGAGCCACTTTCACGATCAACTACTCGAAGTGGGTTAACTTGCTAAAAGCCAACCTGGCATACCGGGCCGCTACTGACTGAGGATTTTATTTAAGGGTCACGTGCCAGACGCCATCCTTCTTTTCGACTGCCAGTGCTAGAAATTCGCCAAATGTTTACTGAGGAGCTGGGATGACAAAATGGTAAACCTCGCCCTGTCCATTGCCAACTGTGTATTCTGCGATGTGCTGCTGCTTTTTGAAGGAAGTAGCGAGTACGATGGAGAGGGGTTAGCTGCATGAAGGCATAGCCATATCAGTTTCATCGTAGAATGATATAACATTCACAGAACTCAAAAAGATCCCACCACCCCCTGAAAAACATTTTCAATGAAAAAAAAAAATCAAGAGAATCCCCTTCCCCCACGGGAAACAATGAATAACAAGTTATATAAGCGCAGAAAAAAAATGATACGTATAATAAAAGAAAAAAGCTGTAGGTATGTTTTGGGTCTTCTTGAAAATTCCTTTGAATCAACTAGAGAGACAAAAAAACTTGCTTGTCTCACTAGTGTGTGAGTTCCCAAAACCGGGGCAAAAACAGAGACTTGACTCATAGCACTGTGGAACTAAGATGTGCGATGCAAGGTCTGTTTTCATAGACATGACTTGTTTCATCAACATTTGGAACAGGGTGCAACCCCGAGAAATCGTTATACTCCTTGGCAGTCATAGATGACGGTGTCCGCACCATTTTGAACAGAGCGCAAATGAATTGGAAGAATCGTTAACACCCGTTGGCAGTTGAAGAGATGGGCAGGCGAAGCGTTTGTACCTTGCGGAGTCAGACACAATGGCTGCAGGGAGGCCATATTGTAGCTAGAAAACCCTGATTTGCTGGCTTGTTGGCTGACAATGATCAGACTTTCTCTACCCCTCCCCTCCCTCCTCACCCTGCGTTTCTTCCTCGCCATGATTAATGGGGTTTATGGGCCAGGGAATCTGGATAAACCGTGTTCTCACTTCAGATCGCATCTCTCTCTACTCTGTCTCTCCTCTTTCTTCTCTATTTCCAAAGAGCCCGCCCCTTCCCACTACACTGTTTGCTTAAGAGAGCTGTGAAAACCGTATGGCATTTGAAGAGTAAGCTATCTTTCTCAACTTCGGGGAGACAGCCCGTTATACTTCCATCAACATTGTGATTCCCAATATATTTACCCTTCACTCGTTTCTTTCACTGGCTGGTTAACATCCTTGTAGAATAATTATCATATTATTTATTTAACGTGCGCCTGTGCACACCGACGCCCACTCATTCAAACACTTATTATAGATGGCAATCAGGGAGATGCATGCATACTGGAACACGGTTTTTCATCCCACTAGCATTTAGGCTGATTTAATTTTGATTTCATTTATTTAATTGCCGCTTTTATTCACTGAATGTGTAGCAGGATCGAGCTGCTGGTGTTTATCTATTGTAAATGTCTGTCAGATTGTCTGTTTGTCTGCTTGTGGCCGCCCTTAATTATTAAAAATGTGTTTTTCTTTCTTTTTTTCTCTCTATTTAAACTACATGTCTGCTTGTTTAGCAAATCTGCGCGTGTTATTTGCCAGCCTGGTTTTTCCCAATAATTTCGTTAATTTCCTGGAGTTCTTTCTTTGTTTCCTTTCTTTCTGTCTATCCTTTTTATTTGGTTGTCTGGAATAATCCAGATAAGGGTGGAACTTTGTGTTATCCAGTCCTTGTTCTGGGCAAGATTATTTATTTAGGTTAGTTTGATCATTCATTTGAAATCATAGACATTTAACACCCCTACGCTGTGTGTTTCTATCCCGTCATATAAACACACATACACATAGACAAACACACACACGCAGAGAATATTATGCTTCAACTCATCTTTTGTTATTTCTTTCTTCCCTCCTTCCACCGTGTCTTTCTCCAGTCACCGTCCTGCCGTCTTTTCCTCCCGACACATTACACACGCACGCACACACACCCACACACATGCACACACACACATGCACACACACACACACACATGCACACACACACCCACACACACATACACACACACACACACACACACACTAGCTCTCTCTCTTTGTCCTTCTTCCACTTTTTCTCTCTCTCTTTTGCTCTCTCTCTCTCTCTCTCTCTCTCTTTCTCTCTCTCTCTCTTCCCAGCATCTCTTGCTGACATACTCTTTATCTACCACATTATTAATTTATAACAACCCCCCCCCTCCCCCGCCCCTTTCTCCCTTGCCTCTTCCTCTATAATCTCCCACTTGCCTTAACTCCCATTGCTTCCTCATGACAGTCTATTTAACTCCTGTGTTCTCCCTCTCCACCTCGTTTGTATCGACATTAACCTCCACCTCACCCCCCCTCCTCCCTCACCCCTCTCTCCCCGGCCCTATCACAAGCAACCCCCTCCCCCCCCCCCCGCCTTATCCTAACCTAACCTTCAGCATGTTGCACTAATTTTCCGTTTCCTTCTGCCTCGTCCAACGTGGATTCTCAAAGCTTGGACATTGGTACGACACAGTCATTGGGGTCTTTCGAAATATACGTGCATGGATAGTTAATTCGAGCGAGCGAGAGAGAGAAAGAGAGAGGGCTTAGGGAGAGGGAGGGACAAGGAGCAAGCGAAAGAGAGAGAAGGGGGAGAGAGAGAGAGGGGAACAGAAAGAAGAGAGGGAGAGAGAGAGAAAGAGGGAGAGGAGGCGAAGAAAGGGGGGGGGGGAGAAAGGGGGAGAGAGAGAAAGAGAGAGGGGGGAAGAGAGGAAAGAAAGAGCGAGCGAGCAATCAAGAGAGAGAGAGAGAGAGAGAGGGAGAGAGAGACAGACAGAGACAGAGCTCATTAACAGCAAAATTTCAACAACAAAAAAATTTCAAAATTAAATACAACACGCCACCTCACGATTTTCTGCCATTTAGACAGATAGACTGGACACACACACACACCCCCCACACACCCACACACACGCACACATTACCCCCCACACACACACTCACACCCCACACACCCACACACACCCACACACACGCACACATCACCCCACCTACACACCCACACACACATACACACACACCCCACACCCACCCACCCACACACCCATACCCACACCCACACACCCACACACACACGCACACAGACAGAGAGAGAGACAGAGAGAGAGAGAGAGAGACACAGACAGACAGACAGAGGAGGAGGCGATTTTCAGAACTGCGAACATTTCAGATTCACGTGAACAATAATAATAATTTTTTAAAAATGACAAAAATCGGGATTTCATTTCTTGGCCTTCTTAATGTCCGATTTGCAACAATGTCTGGTCATCTGACATGAAAATGGGAAAAATTATGGTTATATTTTTTTCTACGAAATCGTAAAGCTGATTGGTGTTATGCATGGATACACCAATGATACTGCTCATGGTATGATTACAGTGGTGGGGTAATTAAATGTATGTGATAAAAAGTCTCATATACATAAGACAACAGAACATTTATTAAAATGGTCTAAATTTCTGATTAAATACGAAGACTTTGTTCCCAACATCGTATACATTTCCTGTTAAATACAGAGACATCTTTTTCATAAAAACGACTAAAGTTTTTTCTATCAAATTTTAATGTGAAGACCTCTTTTGCATAAAACCGTCTAGATTTCCAATTAAATACAGAGACTTCTTTTCCATAATAGCATCTGAATTTCTAATTAAATACGAAGACTGTTTTCTTTCTTTTTTTTCGTAAACTGATCTGAATTTCTAATTTAGTACGAAGACTTCTTTTTTTTTTTTTTTTTGAATAATAAAGAGAGAAAGTCAGACAGATTTAACTTTTAATACGTTAAGTGAAAAATATCATATTTCTATCAATATTCGGGCTAAATCAATGAGGTAAAATTCTGAATTTTTGTTTGTTCTTGCTGGAGAATTTGTGCTTGCTTTTTGTCATTTATAATTCGTGGTTGGTTGGTGGACATTTCTGTCAGATCTCCTTCAGTGTGTCCCATCCCTCTGCTATAATACTCTGTCTATCACCTTGCTTCTTTCTAGCACAATATGGCTGTCATCGTGTAGGCGACCTTTCTCCAAACTCAAACACAAACATCTAATTTTAATGTGAGACCTTCATTCAAAACTAAATACAACACGCCACCTCACGATTTTCTGCCATTTAGACAATTAGACTGGACAATAGAAATGAAAAATCATCCCTATTATGTACGAGCATAATATCTTTCGTAAGTGAGTTTTTTTGTTGTTGTTTTTTTTTCGACCCAATTCACTGAGAAATTCAAGTCGGGAGTTGTTCTTAGTACTGGATTATTTCTTTGGGGCCCCGTGTCCCAGAAACAGGAGACTCCCTGGCAGGAAGGTGTTCGCGCGCTGTATGGTTTCTGGCCGACCATTTTATTACCGTATTACTGTTAATACACTTGGCGGGGGCCAAAAAAATCGTATAAAATATCGCTCTCCTTCGCTGAAAGGAGCATTTACCCCCGAACTAAAGAGTCCTTGAACCCATGGAAATCTCCAATACAAGGGGTGTTGGTAGCCCAGGCAATAAAATGATGCTTTTGACGAAGGAGAAGTGATGCTGTGGCTAAAAAGCTGAGAGGGGGAAAATAACATATAAGCTCGTTTCAGTGCACTTGATGATGGCAATGTTGCTGGTGGTGGATGGAGTGGTGTCGATGATGGCGTGATGAAGCGGGTGTCGTGTGATGTTTAATGGCGAGGATGATAGAGACAAATTGGCGTTGTTTTGATAACTGTCTACTTAATGACAGTGTTGGCGATGGTGTTGATGTTGATAGATAATTAAACTCTGAAAATAATTGGGGAAAGTTCCTTTGATATTATCAGTGAAAAGTATGTGAGGTGCTCTAGGGAAATGGTCCAAATGCCGCGCCGGCACTTTTGAGATAGAGCCAAACATACGTGATTAGCGACGTCACGGTCTCCTATTAATTTTTCAGCATGAATGGAATGGCTCAATCATTTCTTTATGCCTTTAAAAAAAAAAGATTTTAATGAATTCAGCTCATAAATACGTGTTTTTTTTTTCATTGTTTCTGGTCCAAGCTAATGGTCTTTTTAAATTTACTTAGACTTTAAACCCGTTTTTCTCAAACGTGACCTTTTCTACCTTTGCCACCTTGAAATAGCCCTAACGTGGTCGGTTTTCAATATTAATTTGCATGAAATAATGACGTCCCAGCGAAACGATTATTGTTGATGCCGGGGATGGTTAAAAAGCAGTTGTTATTGTTGTTTAAAATAAAACTCCAGCATGGTCTTCATAGTGATAACGACCTCAGCAACAAATCTGAGCGCAGATAAGGATAAAAATGGTAAACATCGTAGTATACGACGACTTTGAGTAACTTGTGAAGATTAACATAATATGATAATATTAGGACGGACATGTTGTAATAATAATAATGGAATATATTGGGTGATTAAAAAAAAAAACTGCCCCAACATTGCCACCAAATATCTCGCAATCCTTTTGATGAATCCGGAGAAATTTTGATAGAGTTATGTCCATGATATGTGTACTGCTATGTTAAAATTTCATCAAGATTTAATCACCTCAAAAGGATTGCGAGATATTTGGTGTCAATGTTGGGGCAGTTTTCTTTTTCTATCACCCGAGCTATATAGGGTCTGTCTTCACAAAGTGGACCCATTTTTCTCTCTCTCTCTTTCTCTTTCTTTGTCAGTCTATCTGTCTGCCTGTCTTTCAGTCATTCTCTCTCACTTACTTCTTTGTCTCTCTCTCTCTCTCTCTCTCTCATACTCATTGTCTCTCTCCTTCTCCCTCACGGTCTGTCCGCCCGTCTGTCTGTTTGTCTGTCTGTCTGTGTGTCTGTCTCTCTCTCTCTCTATCTCTCATGTACTTATAAATGATATAAGTTCATATTAAACAAAACATGCAAGGCTAGAGGGAAACATCATCAGTCAGCCACTACATATTTCCAATACAGGACGAATTTCAGTGTACATGACAATAACCATGATAAAACGCTAATCGGATAATAACTGCAGCGATGGCTGCAATGAAGAAGTTAGCAATAATTATTATGACATCGGCAAATAATGAACATAAAAAAGATGTCTCCTCTTTTTCTTTTTCTTTTCATCATCACTGAACCGGCAGATGATTTAATAAACGATATCGTCAATGTTATGACAACGTTACAACATATTATTTAACAACAACAATAATAAAATTTAAAGAAAAAAACATCGTCTTTTAAAAAGTGCACCCAGGCAGATAACTTGATAAACATCTCAAGACCCCAGGTTGTGTAGATGGGCGCAGAGCAACGAAACACCACTTCAGTCTGTTTACAGAAAGAAAGAAAAAAAACACGAAAATTTGAATTGACATTGCGCGAAGATCAACAACCAAGATTTGGAAAGCTACTTAGGTATTCATCTACAGCAGTGGTTCTCAGCGTGGGGCGGTTTAAGCTGGGTTTTCATGTGTACGGGAACGACAACGGAAATGTCAAAAATCCTTCCAGTAGTGAAACAGAAACAATCGTCATTTTCCTTTGTACAGGAACGCCGTTTCCGAACACATGGAATATCCTCTTTATTCTTACTACTGGAAAGGTTTTTGACATTTCCGTTTGCCGTTTCCGTTTCCGCACACACGGAAACCCAGCTTCAAAGTTCCAAGTCGGGCGAAAACGGAGAAAAGGCCGATAAGGGGGTGAAAGTGACGAAATTAGCCGGGGGGGGGGCGGGAGGGGGCGAAAACGTAAATGGGGACGATTCGAGGGGCTAGTAATATTTTCCTGTCGAGTGATTACAATGTTGCGCAGGGTCTTGGCAATTGGGTGTGTTCTTTTCACGTTCAAATCCACATGATCATGTATGTTACCATGACAGTCTGCCAGGAGGCAGAACAAACAAACAAATTCTCTCAAGAACATGCAGTTTAAATTCCTCGATCATTCAATGTTGTTAGAAGCCGATAACAGAAAAAACCGGCCTGCCGCATGAGTTTTATGAGCAGAAAAGGCCAAAAAAAATGTCGGTGCATTTGGTAAAGAAAACTATCTCCTTCTCTTTATAGTGAGTGAGTGATCAAAATTGCCATTTATCAGTAAACTAGCTGAGTTCCCGGCCCTGCCCGGGATAAATCGATTTATTAGTTTCAGTTCTGGGTGATTATTATGGACCTGCTTCATTTTGCCTGTTCCTTTAGCTTTATTTTATGTTTATTTGTTTGTTTGTTTTTAAGATACGTTTTACTGCTCTCCCTTTGCGCGTTGACGTCCTGCGCGTCCCGCCAGCATCCATCAAATGGCTATGATTTGCGCACGGGTTAGTTTGTTTGCACATCGCAGAAAGTGGTATAACGCAATGTGTTAATGGAAAAGAAATATTATTTTCCTAGGCATATTGAAAACACAAAACTGTGTACTTTTGGCCCTGCAGCGTCAATCTCCCAATTCCAGACCCGATCTTTTTCCTAGTCTAGGCACATTGAGAACACACAAAGTTTCATACTCGATAGACTTACAACTCAATCTCATTATTCAAACCAGCCCTAACAGGAAGTTGTTTTGTGAGTGTGATACAGATACCGGAACCAATTTTAGTTACATTAATTTGCCGAAAAAATAGACCAAACGCCAATGTGGCGCAACCTAGAAACTAATACAAACGTTCTGCTAGTTATTAATTATTTTTTTATTTTCTGTGCTGGGGACACGACGACAGTCTATACTAAGCGCTGTATAAAATCTGAGGGCCACCGAATCAGCATTAACAGAGGAGTAGCGAAAGGCGCGCTGCAATTGTCGTAAAGTTTCACTTTTATTAGTATAGATAAAGCGTTGAAAAACCTAACAAGACAGTAACTTGCGTCCAGTCTGTGCACATAATCATGACTGTATGTTGGGGATTGGAGGGGGGGGGGCGGGGGTGGTGGAGGTGGAGTAGAGTTCAGGGGAAAAAAGTGGGGGGGGGGGGTTGGGGATGAAAAGAAATTTGGGGCCGGCGGGGGGGGGGGGGCGATTGTTTGAAAAAAGTTTGAGAACCACTGATTTTCAGAATTATTAACTTCTCAGCAGTTAGTTTATCTTTGCATCAAACTCTTTGGCGGATTTTCACACTATGTATTTAGAGAACGTTTATCGAAATTGTATTAAGAAGTTTTTAAAAAAATGTTATAATAATAAAAATACTATCGCGCTGTCTTAGCATCAGTCATCTTAGCATCATTCATAAAGTCTCTAGAAATCTACACGGAGTCTTAAGATTTGAAAGCGACGGGAGAGAGAGAGAGATTCAGAGGGGAGAGAAAAGGGAAGAAAGAGAGAGAGAGAGAGAAAAAAAGAGTGAAGGCTTGGCGTTCTCTTCAACCTGGAGCCTGTTATGTGGTCGATCTACCTCGCCTACCTCCCAGTTAGCGTCACTCGTTTTTCAAAGCTTTCAATAGAATGAGGTGTGAAAAGCCGCGCTCTTCAGCAAATAATCCATGTCTTTTTTCCTCGTTCAGTCTGTCCTGTCTCCTACTGTTGCTGCTTCACTCCTCTTCCCCCCCTCTCCGCCGTTCGTCAGCCCCCCCCCCCGCCCCCTTCTGTCATCCTGGTAGATTTTTGTCTATCTCTACGGTCGCCCCTATCACGCCACCCCACTCCCCCCCCCCCAAAAAAAAATATCTCATTCCCACTTATTTTTATTTTGTTTAAAATCTCTCTCTGCTGCTGCAGCATTTTGCTGTTTTGCAATGAGAAATTCTCCACATTATTGGCCAGACCAGACAGACATGCGAATGGCCTTCACGCACCCCCACCCCCGCCCCCCAAGGGCCAAACACACCCGTCTGGCAACAGCACCCTCTGAAAAATACCCCCCCTCTCCCCCCGGCCCTCTTCTTAACTACCTCCTCCCCCCTCCCCTCACTCCCAACTGATTCTGATATCATTTTGTGGATAAACATAGCAGCAGCTACAACAGAGGAGGAGAGAAAAAAAGGGGGGAACAAAAAAAAAAAAGGAAACTTCTTGAAATACGAGCCAAATTTTGTCTTACCCCCGTCTCTCTCCCCTCCCTATGCCTCCCTATGTTTTTTTCGTGTGTGTGTGTGTGTTTTTTTTTTTATACACTCATGTACATCTTTTCCCCTTAGCCCACTTTTCTTTTGGCTGTCGGGTTTTCCAGGTCTCCCTCCGCTCCCTTTCTTATCCTCCACCTACTCCCCCCTCCGCTCCCTCTCCCCATTTCATTCGCAGCAGCCAAATATTCTCGCCCCTGACGAGTGACACTCCCACCCCCCCCCCCACCGCCAGCCCCCAAGTTTTGTGTTATATATTTGCTCAGGACATTTCTCCCCCCCCCCCCAGTTCTCTTGTTTTTTAACCTTTTCCCCATCACCCCCCCCCCCTAAACGTTTTATCTTTTTTTTCCCCCTCGTCTTACTCCAAAGACATTTTTGTTTCCCCGAGCTCGCACGTACGCCTTTTGGGCCAACGCCTTTCTCTCTCTCTCTCTCTCTCTCTCTCTCTCTCTTTCTCTTTCTCGTCCCCTCTATCTCTCTCTCTCTCTCTCGCTGTCTCTGTTTCTCTCTCCCTCTCTCTCTTTCTCTCCTTCTCTCGTTCTCTCCCTCTTCCTCTCTCTCTTTCAGTCTCTGTTTCTCTCTCCCTCTTTCTCTTTTACTCTTTCTCTGTCTTTTTTTCTCACTGTCTTTCTCTCTTTCTCTTTTTTTTTTCGATCTCTCTTTCTCTCCCTCTTTTTTCTCTCTCTTTCTCTCTCTCTCTCTCTCACTTCAACAAAGGCAATTCTCAACACTGTGGGTATTCAAACCAAATTCCTGTGAATGAATCGGAAGTACATGTTTATTATATTAATACTAGATCAGGTACCCGGCTTTTTCCGAGATCCCCCCCCCCTCCCCCCCAACTCACTCTGATATAGAAAGTTTCTTAATATATTACAATCTTGTCACACCAGTCCTGACGTCATGTGCACCAAGGCACAATGCACTCTTTTCTGGGCAGAGTAGATTGCACCAAAACTGAACGCATATCAACTTATTTGGTATTTCAGTTTCCAACAAAACTGGAGTTAGATCATTCTTTTATTCAAGACCTCAGTTTCTCTGACAGTGTAAATGGTAAATAACGATCTGCGAAAAGCAAAAACTCGACCGTTCGAAATGCCAATATGGATATATTTTGGTGAGCAGATCTTTGTTTGGCAAATTCAGGGGGAAAAGCTCTCACTGTTTTATAATTTTCTTCCTATTCAGCTGAATTTTTGAAGTCTTATTATTGTCTCTAATGTTTTTGATTGTTTACGCAAAGCTTATGTCATACCCAGACCCCGGGAGGCCGTGTTTTTCCCTGCAGAATGGCATGTATATAAATGCTTCATGCGCCCCCCCCCCCCGGGAGAGCCCCCTCCCCACCTCCCCACCCCTCTCAATTCCACCTCTTCTCTGTCCCGACGTCGCACATCACAAACATTGCAACTTGGAGCTAGATGTATATTCAACCCAAGAGACTGCCGTGCCGTAAGGAATCGGGGGTTGGATTTGGGCGTGGTCAGACACTCCCCCACCACTACCCTCCTCCCCCTCCCCGGCCAGTTCACCCTCCGTCCATATCAGAGCCCCACCCCAGAAGCTCCCACTCCACTGCTAAACCCCACCCGAATCTCAAACCCCACCCTATACATTCCCCAAGTGGATCACAACTGTGCATGTACTTTTTTTTTGCTCCCACGAGAGCTCGTGTGACACGTTTAATTTTGAGCTGTCGCAGATACATGTCGGACCTTTGCGCTTTTCAGCTTTCGGGTATCATAATATTATTATTAAAATGATGCAAATATTAAGTTAATAGCGCCCCGAGACAATCTGTTTTGCAGCATTTATGACTCAGGCTAGAACTTGACGAGACAGTTTTGACTCAGTCATTCTAGTTCGCGGGGGCCTGTCTAACTTAACACCATAGTCCACAAAACCGTGGTGTAGTAATAGTATCTCAGAACTCTATGAACTTGACTCAATGAACTATAGGGCTTAAGGCATCGGAAAAGACATAACATTGTAACAGTAATAATGTGTAACCGGCAAAAACGCCCATAATTTGACGCATATTATTTTGTTGTTAAAATTGCTGGCATGTATTCACTGTAAGTAAAACGGAGTCATTCCAGTTATTTCGGCTGGGACATCTTGCCTATTCAGACTGCCAGCAGCGTTTCTCAAACTTTTTTTTGACACACGCCCCACTTCGATTTAAAAAAAAAAAAATCCCCCCACGGAGGTCAGACCAAGTCAGTGTACAATATTTTTATACAAAAAGATTTTAAAAATAATTATTTATATACTAGATGTAATAAAAGTAATAAACGATAGTTTTGCTTCAGAACTCATGCGCACCAGAACACAACACACCAAACTGAACGCGTGATAAGGTTACTTTTTATGACATGCGCGGTACTATAATAATATGTATTACGAAACAAACATGCAAATATACAGATGTTATATAGCAATAAACATTGTTATTTATTAAAAATACATGCTTGAAGTAAACAACTTTTAATTATAGCCATCATCTTCCTTATCTCAATTGCCACCTTCCTGCCAAATTTAAGGCCTGAAGAGTGTATAGTTTGGTCAGTTAGTCATGCCAAAGGTTGCAAGTTACTGAAATATATAATAGATAGATTCAATAGGAGTTTAAATTGAAACGGCGTAAACAAAAAACAGTTTACCTATAGGCCTACTGTAAAGTTGAAATACACTGTGAAATTCAGATTTCTATGAAAAATCTCCACGCCTAATTCTGAAGTCACACGCCCCACCAAAATATTGCTGCGCCCCATCTTGAGAAACACCGGTTCAAGCAGTGTGTCGGCCATAATTATCTCTCTTTTACCTAGGTGGCCACAGTAGTTGGAAGTGGTACCAACACAATGATAGACTTTGATTTTAGGAATAAGTTTTAGTGTTAGAGTCAGGGGTGGGGACAAGGTGGTCTAGAGGCAAGGTGCTCGCCTCTCATGCCAAGGGTCCCGGGTTCAAAACCCGGGCTGTGCAGACATATTGGAAATTGGGATTTTTCTCATATTTTCGTGTCCCTGATCCTATTTTTTTTGGGGGGGGGGGTGGTAGGATCGAGTACCTAGTCTTCTCGGATAAGGAAGAAAAATTCGGAGGGCCCGTGTGCACGTTGCGCACGTTACAGATACTTTGGCAGTTGGAAATCGTAAAGAGTAGGCCGTTCAGGCCGCTGTCCGGGCAAAATTGTAACTAAAAAGTTAATAGACTAAAATTCAGCAATATCAGCCCCCCCCCCCCGCCCCCTCCATATCTCCAACAAAAAATTATATAATTCATTATTAATTATAAAAAAATAGGGAGAACCCCTAAAGGCAGACTACACGGAGGAATGCACCTCCTGCAACACTGTTGATTCCACGCGTATCGACCATGTCGTTCCAATGGATCAAATCAACACTGTCGAGAGGGGGGAATCCTGGTACGTCGCTGAGACGCAGTGGTGTCGTGGTTAGCGAGTTTTACTCCCCCGTGCAGGAGACCTCAGGTTCCAATCCCTTCTTCTCCAAGATTATTTATTTCTTGTGGTTGAGAGAGGGAGAAGAAAGAGAGAGAGAGGGAGAGAGAGAGAGAGAGAGAGAGAAAGAGAGAGAGAAAGAGAGAGATATAGAGAGAGAGAAAAAGAGAAAGAGGCAGAGAGAGAAAGAGAGTGAGAGAGGGAGAGAGAGAGAGAGAGAGAGAAAGAGAGAGAGAAAGAGAGATAGAGAGAGAGAGAGAGAGAGAGACAGACGGGGGGACGGACGGACGGACAGACAGACATACAGGGGGGATTAACATAGATGTTACTATTGTCTTCCATTTTATCGCTTGATTTCAAGCGATAATTATGACTTTTACAGACACGAGTTACACATGTATATTATTATGAATTCGAAGTTACGAGAGAACAAACAGATCTCAACTCGCCAGGGGTGTCTGTTAGGTTTATGAATGGTTCCTTTGTGAACAGAGCATAACGGATATAGCCCGTAGCAACAGTTACGGTACGTATGTTTGTGAGAAAAAATGGGTGTAGAATGGATTGCATTTGAAAGCTGAGCTGGAAGGTGGGGACTCCTCGCCATTTGCGACACAAAGAGATCTAGCGGAGTAAGTGGTGAGGAGGTTAGATTACACCAGTGGTTCTCAACATTTTCCAGACCAGCGCCTTCTTAGGCTCCAAATTTTCTTCCATCTCCCCCTCTTTTTCTCTCTCTCCCCCCCCCCTCCCCCCTCCCCCCCTTTCAAAAAAAAAAAAAAAATCCCCACCCAAACCAAACAGATACATTTAACAGGGAGACAGACCACACACAAATTATGATGTTACGGTTTTTCAAAGCCTTGACAAGGACAATCGACAATAGATGTGTTGGTTGTTCATTATAAAACAGGAAGATTTCTTTATCAAATGCTTTAAAAAAAAAAACAACAGAACAAATAGGACTTTTCTGTTCATAAAACCCATCTACGCACGCTGTCGAACAAGACAGTGGCTGTTCTGTATTTGCCCCCTTGAAATTCCCTATTCATGTTTTCGCCCCCCGCCCCTCCCCCCCCCCCCATCCCCACCCCAAAATCGCCCTTCTTCATCATTTTCGTCCTCTTGTCAATTTTTTCTTCATTTTTGCCCCCTTGAAAATCAAAATCGCCTCCTCCTCCTCCTCCCCCCCCCCGCCCCACGTTGAGAACCTCTGGGTTACACCCTTTGCCAGACCAGACCACAAACACGAGAAAGGTGGCAGAGTTACCGGAGTCTATTTCATGCCCTTAAACCGCTCATCACAAGCTTCAACAAGACTTCAGATGTTAAACAATCGTCTCAGTATTTCGCCCCTCGTCCCCTACGGCAGCCGAGTCACAACGCACATCCTACCACAAAGATGCGGGGAGGGGGGGGGGGGGTTGTTTTTTTTTTTACAAGAATCCTTTTCGTTTCTCTTCGCGACCTTAGTTCGTGTTTGTTCCCACTCCACTTTTACACAACTGAGAAATTCGACGTTAAACATTAATTTGCCGCTTTAGTGTTATGATAAAGAGCCAGGATAAATCGGAACTGTGAAACAGCTTGATAAGTGCCGTAACGCATTTTAATCAAGTGTCAAAGTGTGCATTTGCTATGCCTCTTCTACATGCTAAAAGATCTCCAGTTTTTTCAGAGAAGGGAGATGGAACAAACAAGAACTAAGATCTCGTCTTCTTTACCAGTTCGGGGGCCATCCGTAAAGCCCAGTTTGCGCTGGACGATTTTGATACTTATCGGCAAACTTTTTGGATCAGATACCTTGTACAGCAATGTAAGATCTCTGGGTGGACAGGCTAAAGTTTCAATGAGATCTGGCGCACTGGACAAACATTTTTTTCTTCTCACTGAACCCCAGTGTCGTGACGTCATCAACCAAAGTTAGTTGGCCATCAACATAAATTGGCTAGGGTGCGCCGGTCCTAAAGTAAATCTGGCTGTTTCTGAACCCCACCCTCCACCACTTCCTAGGTAAGCTTTCATACTTTTGGCTTCAATTCCACACACCCCCACACCCCACCCCAGCCCCTCTCCCCGTCCTTGAACGAGCAATTAGAGTTATTAATAACCGCGAGAGGACCTTGATATTTGGAAACTTTAAATGACGTTTTGCATGAAGGAGTTGACTGTTTTCATAAGAGACACGATTTTTATACATTAACCTGACAAATTAATTTGTGAAAAAAGAACAAAGTAAATAAAACCAGACTTAAAAAAAAAACAACCTTACCATGATAATAAAAGCGTTCGTGTGGTCCCTAGACTCCACCCCTCCCCCAACACACACTTTTTAATACTTTTTTGGTATGATGGAGCCACCCCTTCCCCCCTTTCCCCCTCGGCCGTGCATACTTTATAGAGGACCCCTTCGTATTTTTGACCTATTCATTTTCACGGTTTTCTCCCTTCCACCATACCTAAAAGCACAGACAGTACATAAAAATGTACTATGATGCCCTCTCGGCACGTTTCAGGAGTTACTCACCCTCCCCCCTCCTCCCTCCCTCCCTCGGTTCACTTCCAGGTAAGACTGAAATAAAAAAAAAAAAAACGAAAAGAAAGAAAGTTCCGTTCCGACCCCCCGCAGGTCGGAAAAAGCCAGGAAAGGGCGGCTCCAGGAAGAATGGGCGTAGTTAGGAAAATAGAAGATGCGTTTTGATGGGGAAAATGCTATCAGGTGAGAATCTAAAAAGGACGGCGATGTTGGATTTGGGCAAACAAGACAGCAAAAGTAGGAGGTAGGAACGGGTCATGGATAAGAGTGTGGTAGAGGCGTCAGCCGGGTTAGTTTACTAAACAGGTCTCAGTTGATCAGATAATAGATATTACGCTAGGGAGGTTTGCTGCCCAAATTTTATAAGATGTCTTTTCTCAACCTTTTTATCATCTACTCTTTTCTTTCCTTTCATTTTCTACCCGTTGAATTCCCTATCGATTCCATAAGGTATCGTTTCTTAAATATTTTATCATCTAGCCATTTCTTTCGTTTCATTTTCTACCCGTTGAATTCCCTATCGATTCCATAAGGTATCGTTTCTCAAAATTCTTATCATCTAGCCATTTCTTTCGTTTCGTTTTCTACTTGTTGAATTCCCGGTCCATTCCATAAGGTATCGTTTCTCAAAATTTTTCTATCACCTAGACATTTCTTTCCTTTCATTTTCTACCGCTTGAGTTCCAGCCCCCCCCCCCTCTTTCCCCCAACCCATTTTTTTTCTTCCGTTAAGCAGTCTGGACAGCCCAACCTAGCATTTCAATTCAATAATCAGAAATTTGTGTTAATCCAAATACACATAGGCCGTCAACTAAGTTCATAAGTGCCACAACGCATTTTAAACAAATGTCAGAATGTGCATTTTTTATACCTCTTCTGCATACTTAAGAAGAAGGCAAAAGAGAAAATGGGTACGAAAGTACAATGATGAGAAAGTTGATACAAAAGGGCATACAAAATGTATTTTGAAAAGATCCATTAAATGTAATGTTGTTAATGATCAAATGGCCACAAGGTCAAGAGCAAGATGGTATTGGCAAGAATTTTTGGTTTGTATACTTCTTTCATCGTATTTGGGAAATTTGCCTTAGTGTCACTGCAGCCCAGTTACAACTTGAGCACACAAGACGTCGCCACAGTGCAGCGAGCGCCGGTGGGCCAGTTTTTTTTTTGAGGGGGGGGGGGAGGGAGCGGTGGGGATGAATTTTATTTAATTTTGCATGGGCCTCGGCCTGTTTAGCCTGATCTTCTCGATTTCCAACTGCCAAGGTATATTTAAGGTGGGCAACATGCACGAGGGCCCTCTTCATCTTTATCCGAGGAGACTAGGTGCTCGAGCTTACCTCCCATAGGATCAGCCACAGAAAAATATAAGAAAAATCCCCAAATTCCAACACGCCTGCTACGACCGGGATTCGGACCCGGTACCTTGGGCATGAGAGGCGAGCGATAATGATGATGATAATAAAAGAAATGTAAAGAACATTCTAAAAAAAACAGAAATGATGAAACTTGGAGACGATGTGGCAAACAAAACAATCTCAGCCATGACCCTACGGGAATCCGACACGTAGGATTGACGGCAAATTTGCACATAGGAATGACGTCCTTCCAACGTAGATTCACTGGTTACAACGTTACACTGAGCTCGGTCTGATATAGAGAACCTGCCCTTATGGTACTCCTACCCATCCTATGGAAATGTACGTCGGATTGACGTAGGGTTACTGGCTGGGATGGTAATGGTCACAATGATGATATTGATGGCAATCTTGAGGAAAGATAATAATGATAATGATGATCTTAATGAACGGAGATGATGTGATGATGATGATAATGACAAAGATGAAGATGGTGAGTGCAAGGCTCTAAAAGTGAGAGTTTTGGGGCTCTGCAATTACTAGCAATCTCTTGGAAATTTTGCGATTTGAGAGTAACACACAATCATGTACGGTGTAGTTAGGTGGATGGCGGGATGGATGGCTTGATAGTTGGGTGGGTGGGTGGATAGATAAGTGAGTGTATAGGAAGGATAGGTAGGACTGTGGTGGGGAGAGGGTGGAAGGATGAATGGATGAGCAGTGGCGGACCTTCATTTTTGGGACCCTGAAGCTTGAACTGTTATGAGGCCGTTTCGCAACCAGAAACATTAGGGCAACATTCAAATTTCACTCATTAAAGAAAAGTTTCTTCGGGGCCCCTGCGGGATTAGGGGCCATGTGGCTTAAGCTTCATTAATTTCATAATGGATCCGCCGCTGTGGATGGGGTGCAGTGGGGGTACAAAAACAATGGCAAGGTACACAAGGGCTTATGGTACACAGAAAAATGTAGGCGGTATACCGTTGATGTGTTATTTTGGAGGATAGGAGAACGAAGGGGGGGGGGGGTGACCAGTGTGTAGTGGTCTGAACTGTTTGAAAAAAACACAACAAGCAATGTCAAAAAGATACAGAAATCCTTTTTGTTTACAATCAGAAGACCGTGTGAGCACTAGTAAGTTGTAAATATTTTTTTTTCTTTCATTTGCTGAAGACGGACGATATTCATAACAAAATTGGGATGACAAGTTGAAATCTATAAATAAATGGGAATTTTGCACCTTTATTATGCAATGTCGACATGTTTATACCTTTAATTTTCATTCCTGTCAACTTTACTGCGGGTTCTCTTCGCCACAGGCCTTTTCTTTTCATCTTGCCAAGAGTGTACAGTGTGCAACGATTCAGAGAGCCGGGAATATACATGTACATATAATTTAATAAGGAAAAAAAACACACCATTTTATACAATTTAGATGATTAGAAATTATGCAAAGAAACCAGATCACTGCGAAATTCCAGGAAAACTATTTTGGAAGGGCTGTTGTTAGGGAACCGTAGTATTTTACACAGTAAGCTATAGATGAGCAGTGAACGCAACTATTTTCTCTATTCGGCTTTATAATTTGACCACGGTCCCCAAGCAACAGCTTTTTTGGAAGACAGAGAACAACACGAAAGGCAGGAGAAAATGATAAGAACAAATGCAGTAAGTGGCGAATTGTGCGGATTATCAGGAAACGTGGGTTTGAGTTTGAGTTTGGGTTTAATGGCGCGTCGGCACGTTAACAGCCACTTTCACAGTTTTTTCGTTATACTTTGGGCTGGCTTTCAACTTTCAGCCCGCTAAATTTGATACAGTCTTGGCATAGAAGCTTAGACAGTAGTAAAATGAACGGCATGTTATGTTTTTAAGGACAGTACGAGAAAAGTCGGCAGGAAGGCCAGAAAGGAAAGGAGAAATGTGGGTGCGAAACTGAAATAAAATACTACTGCAACAACTACTGATACATGTAAACATAATTAAGACAAGTGTGGAAAATGAGACATGTGAACTCGTGTGAACTGCTATTGTTGACAATCAGAAAAGAAAGTAAGGAAAAGAAAAATAGAGAAAGAGGTGAACTCGTGTTGTTGACAACCAGTAGAAAAAAGAAGAGAATTAATCAAATGTTTTGAGTTATAGAAAACAACAACAACAAACAAAAATAGAACAAAAAAGTGGCACGGGGACTCCAGCATACACTACCCTACCTAGCACACCGAGTGTGCCGTTTGACCATGTAGTTGCGAGAGCACTTTTCCCATGACAAGGACGACCCTGAGCACGTATGTCTCTTATACGGTGCCCCTCAGGGTCAAGGAAGTAGGTTCTAATCCGTATGTTTTGTCCGGCCTACTCCCGACCTAACTCCACCCCGACTCTCAAAACCCTTAGCAACGTGTTATGGGAGGACAGCTTGCCAGACCCAAAGCATTAAAGTTCAGTTTGGGCAAAAACTGACCGTGCAAGCACCTTGGTCACGCCGGACCTTAACGTTGCATGGGAAGAGGAGCCAGTAACCACCCGGGTTTCCCCAAAGTGGCTGTTATGTACTTATAGAAAAAGCCGGCCTACCTTATATACAGCATGGTCGCAGGTCGACGGAGCCAGTTGGTTCTGGACGAATCAATTACAAAGAGAATAATGTTGAATATTTAATCAGTCCTTGCATATATTTACTTCAGAACAATTTTCCATCGTTTAGATTAGTAAGCTTTATGTTTGCATGGATTGAAAAATATTTGTTGAACCTTTAAAATTACCATTTTGACAAGAAATAGGAGTTTGCAGCACTCTTCCTTAATTTCCGCCATATTATTAATGACAACTATACAAAGATATTTGTACTAACTTCCCTTGTTTGTTAGTTTTGCTTTTGTATTTTACCACCGACACATACGTTTGAAAATAATCAAAGGCAGTGAGATGAACTGTTTTCATTGTGTGTTTTGATTAAATGAGATTTCAAATGTTGTGAACACGCCCTATCATGAAGTGGTGCGATTTTGGATGTGTAAATGCAATGTTTTTTTTAACCTTTATTTGTTTTTATTATTTGTCCCTCGTGTTATAGAAGCATTTGTCAAAATAACGTATGCCAAAGATCCCTTAGGCATTGGATCAAGACTGTTTTTGGAGTTTATAGGGTCTTCGAGCACAAGTGAGATAGTGATACAATGTAAAAGTTCAAGTCTGTCTCGTTACTTGATTCAAAGGAAGTCTGAGTCAAAACCGACGCAACATAGACTTGACTCTGAGCTCTACTGCCGTAAAACATTATCATCTCTCCTGCACTGTGCGCAATATTTAAAACGACGCTAAATGAACCAGCTCTGTACGTCATACGCTAATCAGCAGTGACACTTTGCTTTGTTTTTCTCTGGTATTTTGTTAATTATAATAGCACTTGATGATAGAACAATACACATTTAGCTATAGTATACTTTCAGGTCTTGTCGAAAATTTTCATTATTTTACATTATGAACATCTTGTGTCTCACTTGTCTTGTTTTTATTTTTCTTGTTAATGTTTTTGTGTGCTTTTGTGGTAGGGATTCGTGGTGTTTTTTTGTTGTTTTTTTTTAATTTTGCCCTGGCAGCGGCCTTGTTCGGTCTGCTGTTCTCGACTTTCAACTACCAGGGTATCTTTAAAGTGCACAACATACACACGGGCACTCCAAATTTTTCGTCCTTATCCGAGAAGACTAGGTGTTCGATCCTACCTACCTTAGGTTCAGGGACAGGAATTTTCCCCCAAATTTCCAAATGCCTGCACTAGCCACGAATCGAACCTGGTACCTTCGACATGAAAGGCACGCACTTTATTAAATGTGGTCTGAGTTCAGTTGTTCAAAGCTAAGTTATGGACATTTACCATTCTCATAGCCGTACGCTCGTTGAAAGGGCGCGGGGAGTGGGGGGGGGGGTATAGTAAAGCCGAGCGTATGAAAGGAGTACATAGGGGAAGGGGTGAGAGAAGAAGGGGTAAATATTTTTTTAAAACCCATCAAAATCACATTGTCATATAGCCTAGTTGTGAAGTTCCTAATACTTGTTGATGGCCACAAACCAACATTTATTGCAAAAAACACTTAAGCTTCAACTTTTCTTCTCATAATGAAAGTAAACACATACTTTTTTTATTATTATTATTCAATTTGTCCCTTGAAATAACGAGGTCTTGTCGGTGTATTGATAGCGTGTTTCTTGTGAGCGATTTTCACTTTTCAAAACATTCAACACAGTTCTGATCTCTGAATGTTGGCATTTATAATGTGGCTCATTTAAACCCCATTTGATTTAGTTATTTGGAAGTGCTTTCCTTGTTTTGTGAAGAAATTATAAAGAAATATTTCAGGTTGGATGTAACAGTTTTGTGGTGAGATTATTGTGATTCCATTTCTGTGGATGTAAAGTTATAGCCGAGTGTGTCTATTGTGTTTTGTGTTTTTGAAATTCGTTTTGTGGATTACTGAAATGTCACACTGTGGATTAACTAGATCTACTAAAGGTAAGATTTGTTACTTTAAACTTGTGGAAGGAGTACCATTTGAATTACTTACACATTGGGCACATATTTCACGTTCTAAGTGCTAATCAATGAGCCGTGCATTTACTATAAAAATATCATCTAGAGGACTAACTCTCTAAAGTCTAAAAGTTGCATCCTTGAAATATCCTTATTGTGTGACTCAAGGAACTCCTTCCAAAGTGTTTACCTTCAGGACCTCACCCCCCCCCCCCCCATTAAAGATCTCCAGTTTTTCAGAAAATGGAGATGCAACAAACAAGAACTAAGGTCGTGAAATCAAACAGATCTATAACTATTCCCCGGAATTTTCTCCGGCGTGTACTCCCCGGAGTTCTTGCTGTGTCTGTGACTTGCAAGAGACTCCGGACATTTCGGAGCATCGTGCCATCGAATTCTTGCGGTTATCCTTGTCTCCAAAAAACAAATCAGGCAATAATTTTACGTCGGTGTTATGTAAATAATTGCATGGAAACCCCATATGATCTACTCTGAGATGTACATACTGTTTTGCCATTGGCCAAATGCCGCGGAGGCCGGATAATTGAGAGACAAATTCTCCAGGGTCGGGAGTGATGTATGGAGGAGGAAAAATGACAGTTGTGTGGATGAACAGGTCAAAGAGTGGTTGGAACTGGGAGACACAGGAAATACGTCGCTGTTTGAGAATGATGTAGAAAGATGGAGTGATATTAAATACGCAGGCTTTGTTATCGTCACTTTTTTTTTTTTTTTGAATTACATCGTGGAAAATACGGCTGTCACACAAATAATACTGTGTTGTGTGCGGAAATGTGAGTGTATTTATGGGTGTGTGACACACACACAGAGAGAGAGAGAGAGAGAGAGAGAAGGATGGGGGTAGTGAGGGTGACAAAGAGAGAAAGGAGAGAGAGGGAGAGGCATAGTGAGACATAGAGGTACCGGGAGAGAAGGGAAGACAGAGAGCGAAAGATTCAGAGAGAGAGAGAGAGAGAGAGAGAGAGAGGGGGGGGGAGGGAGAGACAGAAAGACAAAGATAAAGATAGAGCGAGAGAAAGATTTAAGACAGAGGGAGAAAGAGAGACGGAGAAAAAGAGAGAAAGAAACAGAGACAGACAGACCGGCATAGTATAGAGAGAGAGAGAGAAAAAAGAGAGAGAGAGAGAGAAAGAGAGAGAGAGAGATAGAGTGAGAGGTGTGATGAGAAAAAACAACAACAACAACATGTGTCTAAAATCTAAAAGATTTCCCTGGTATATTGGTATGAGTTAGACACCGACCACTAACCATGTTGATCAATGACTTTCACTCTCAAACTGAGATAAAAGAGTAGGAGGAAAAAAACAATCTTCGTTTCTAGACAGATAAATAACAACCAATGTTTTGAAATTTGTCCCAGAAGGGCAATAAACAATGGTGGCATGATTTGTATCCACGAGGAGGTGAGACAGTGCAAGGGACGATTCGCCCAGAAGATGAGTGAGAGGGAGAAGAAATTGAAGAAAATACCAGAGAGAACTGTAATAACATATTTCTTATTGCATCAGGCAAGAGAAGAAGAATATTCCTGGCGGAAGCAATGATTGATACGCCAGAGGATCTTTATGGGGTGGGGAGGAGACGGAGGATGGGGGGACAGTCTTGTATTTCCCTGTATGCCAGAAAGTCTTCTTGAGTTAGGAGGGGATGGAAATGGCCGGGAGGGGGGGGGGTATGCCAGAAAGTCTTTTTTTTGGTTGGCAGGGGGGTGGGAAATGAAGAGGGGGAAGGACAGTTTTGTGTTCCAGGGCTGGGCGGCACTAGCACTTTTTCGGTGTCGTGACTCCAGGCTCCGACACCCTAACTTTTGGCAAGAGTCGACACCGACTCCGACTCCAGTGACGTCACGAGTCCTTGGCTGAAACTAATGTTCTGACACTGGTGTCGGACGATGACCTCGACACCCGCCAGAGGAAGTGACGTCACGACTGTAACACCAATGTCGACTCCAAGACTCCCGACTTCGGCGCTGCCCCTGAGAATTTGCATGATGTAAAGGAGAACAGTCAAACTTTAGTCGGTTGTCTCCTATCTAGTACGGGGCACTAGTACGGTACTGTAATGTCAAGGGGACACAGAACTATGTTTCTAAATGTTTAAAATCTGTGTACTGTAATGTTCACACGTATTGAATTAGGCAGTGGTAGTGAGAAGGAAAACTAGAGAGCCGCTGCAGTATCGGCACTAGTAGCGGTACCGGTACCAGATTCTGGTGTCGGAGTCGCAAGGTGAGGGTCAGTTTCTAAGGAGCCGACACTGGCGTCGGAACCGTGCCCAGCACTATTGTATACCCTGTCCCCTAGACGATAGACGATACAGGCACTGCTTTATTGCATCCTTCACAGTGCATGAGAGACATTCGTAATGGGAGGAGACATAAATCAAATATCTATAGGGGCTACCAGTTTACACAACGCAGAATCTGCTTCGGGGGGTGAGGTCATAGGGACTGTTTCAAGCTCTGGCGTTTGTCATCTTCTAGAATTTGATTTTATTCTTCAGGAAAAAAAGGGGGGGGGGGCGTGGGGGTGGGGGGGGGGAGGTTGCATCCAGGCGACAGAGAAAGGGAAGGGGAGGGCGGGGAGTATGAAATGAGGGAGTCAGAATTAGAAGAGGTCTAAGTGCCATTGGTACGTAGATCCCTTGTAATTCTAACCCCCTCAGTTTAGTTATGGAGGTTAAAATTACAAGGGATCTAAATGCAAATGGCACTCAGAAGCCTTCTAATTCTAACTTTTCGAATGGTCTAAAAAGGGTCACACATAAAAATACTGTTTATTTGCTTGATATGACAATCTTTATGAAGGGGAAAGATGGGCTGCTTCTTGTCTTCAGTGGCTGGGAAGGTTTTTTTTCTTTTAGTTTTGCTCAGCTTGCTGGAATTTTCGTCATACGTGGTTTTGTCATATAATATACCCTCTGAGGCGCCATGAAACCCAAAAACAAACTCAGAAACACAGGGTTTTGTACTAGTAACTTGATAAAAGTTTGGAGTTTGAGTTTGAGTTTCACTGCGCGTCGGCACGATAACCGCCACTCTGCGCCTTTCACGATCTATTTTGGGTACTTTATTTAAGTTTTGGTATTCAGGGCTTCATCAATTTAAATCTCACAAATACCTTTGAATAGTCTTGTCACACAGGCGCTGAGATACTCTTTGAGACTGAGCAACGTTTAATTTTCCAGCTCGGTACTATCACTTCCAATGGCATCCACGTCCAATACTGCCTTAGATGATTCTACTTCTGTGAATTTACGCGGGGCTTTTGCTACATACATTTTCTTTTTGCCCAATTTTGACACCGCTTATAGTTATAGCCTTGCTGCGACCCCACAGTTTTTCTGTGGTTTTTATAATATTTCATTAAACAGTTCCGTATAAATTTTTATTACATTTGAGAAATTCTCAAACGTTATTTTGTATAGTCCTGACAGGTGTTTTGTAAATGTGTATAAAAGTTTTTAAATCAAGTTGTATATCTTAGCCCCTTTCGAAAAGCGCAAGACGCGCTGTGGATCCACATCTGGAAATAATTCGTTCATGGATCTGCAGGCATCGTGCCTTCTTCGGATAACAAAAATATGTTATAGAGGTTGCCATTATCGAGATCATCACCACTGTCTTTGATTCCCATCATCAATTTCCTTCATTATTTTATTCCTTCTGTATTTTCCACTCTTTGAATATTGCTTACCTGTTCTCGGCGTGAGCAGCTTCGCGGCCTCGACATTATAAATATACATCCAGTTTACCTGATCTAATGCTACTCACACTTTGTGTTCGGAACAGAAGGAAAATCAATGCACAGGTAAGAATTTAATTTCAAGCAGATGCGCAAATGTCAGACACTATAAAAGCACAGTGCATTGTCGATGTTTCATCAGGCTTACCTGTCTTTCATCATACCTTCAGCCTGCAGGATCGAGGTGGAAAAAATGAAGAAACCTTTGCACGAAGTCACCTTTTATATTTATCTGTTGCAGTTCATCAGCGTTCTTCCTTATTCTGCCAGCGTTGCTGTCATCCACCCATCTGTCTGTCTGTCTGTCTGTCTGTCTGTCTGTCTGTCTGTCTGTCTGTCTGTCTGTCTGTCTGTCTGTCTGTCTGTCTGTCTGTCTGTCTGTCTGTCTGTCTGTCCGTCCGTCCGTCCGTCCGTCCGTCCGCCCGCTCGCCCGCCCGCCCATTCATCCATCCATCCATCCCTCCGTCCGTCGGTCCACCCATCCATCCATCCATCCATCCATCCACCCACCCACCCACCCACCCATCCATCCATCCATCCATCCACCCATCCATCCACCCATCCATCCATCTGTCTGTCTGTATGTCTGTCTGTTTGTTTGTCTGCCTGTCTATCCCTCCGTATCTCCGTCCAACTGTCCGCCCGTCCGTCAGTCTATTTCACTCAGAGATCCGACATACAGTTCATTTTTTCATTTTTCCCTCACAAATCCGATCTTCAAGGAAATCATGAAAAGGAAATTGTTCTTTTCAGTGCGCTTTGAGAGATAATCTTGAGTCTGGACTACATCAAAATACATTAAATTAGACTTCTACAGTTTTTTTAATACCTTACGTGTCATCTACTTTGATCTTCCTGTATAGTAGTATAGATAATGGTCTTGTCCGTCTTCCTCGTACACCCAGTGCACCAGATTCTATGCATGAAAGGTCAGAGTATCCTCTTGTAGGTCCACGAATCGTGAAATGCAAAATAATCAAAATACACCTAATTTCATTATGTATAAGCGTCACTCCAGGTTGAAAACTTTTCGAGGTATGGGTTTGTGACGTAATGTTTTATGCCTTTCAGCCCTCTTTGCCGACCAAACTTTCAATCCTCATTTTCTGGAAAAGTCTAAAATGCCCTTACAACAGTAATATGGCAAATACCCGACAATATACTGGCCATAGATGGCTGTAGTTTAGGGCACCCGCGGTGCTGTTTGACATTAGAAGGCCATAGAATATAGATGATTAGTGAACACAGCTCCGTATTTTCTCTATTTGGCTACGGTCCCCCAACAACAACCATTGTGGATAGACAGAATGACGATGTCTGTCTACAACCCCGGATTTTTCACGTTCCTTATCTGGTTACATTTTTGTCTTGGCTGTTGTTATAAGTACGTACGCACCCCAAGCGTTTTACACCAGTGGCGCGTACGAATACGTACCTATCCCTAAGCCAGCCCTTATCCTCAACCCTAAATCTTATCGAATCCCCAACCCTGCTTCTTACCCTTTCAAGCAAAAAAACAGGAGGAAAACAAAAAGAAAATCTGAAAGAATAATCAATTAAGTCTGTTGTTAGGAGTATTTCGGGAGGAGCTCTCTAGCTCTGGAGTCTTTAAAATACTTACCCCTAGCGCAAAGAACTTGGGGGACCGTACGCACATGTATGTAACAACATTCTTTTGTCTTTTGTATGTAACGCAAGTTGTCTCGTGGGATGCCGTAAAATAGAACCGAGTAAATAAAGAAACAACGTACAAAGCCCGTGTTATGGTACATGAAAATGTCATGTTTTCATTTCTTTCTAGCGCACTAATCCATTTACCTGTAATATGGGGAGAATAGAGATAGCAAAAATGTCGGGAATAGTTTTGAAAGTGCACAGTGTGTTACATGAAGGAATTGATTATTCTTCATAATTACGATATTTGTTGATCTTCAATGAAAGAGATCAATCATCAGTGTAGAGCACGTAAAAATAAAAAAAAATAAAAATGTGAGTTTGACAAAAACAAAAGCAAAAAAGGCAATTTTAGAACACTCAGGTATTCCATTAAGCAATAATGACAGATTGGAAATAAATAGACATACATAATAATTATTGTAAACGACAAAATGGGCGAATAGAGAGGCAGACCCGTGGATGAAAAAAGAAGATAACCAGGCAGATAGAGACATGGAATGATAGACAGATAGGTAGGTAGACAGACAGACAGACAGACAGACAGACAGACAGACAGACAGACAGACAGACAGACAAGGGAGTTAGATACATAGATAGATAGATAGAGAGAGAGAGAGAGAAAGAAAGAAAGAAAGAGAGAGATATATTGATAGAGAGAGAGAAAGAGAGAGAGAGAGAGAGAGATAGATAGATAGATAGATAGATAGATAGGTGGACGAATGAAAAGATGGACAGACAGACAGGACCGACAGAGATTTACCTGTGCTGAACAGATCCTACATCTGTCGCACACTAGGGCCCCACACCTGCACAGTCAGCAAGGTAAACCGGTGCCTTTGCGTGACGTAACGCCATGACCTTTTCCAGAAGATTACATTGTATCAAACCAGGTTTCAGATGTGCCCAAAATTCTTGGGTACACCTAAATGGTGAAGAAGAATGTATCTTGTCATAGTTTGTTATTGTTGCCAGCTGCTGCTAGTTTTTTTCCCCTCGGGGATGTGGGCTCGGTAAACGGACAAGGTGTTGACTCTGTCGCGGCGAAACCGAATCAATGACAGATGGTTCAGGGAGCAGAGAGTTTATGTGTAATCTTTTAGCGAAACAAAGACCAGAAAATAGACTTCGTTGTTGAGTCATGATAATATATTATAATAAGGTTTTGTTTTGTTATCAATATGCTCGTTATCCCGTGTGATAATGATCAGCGTAGCCGAATTAAGGACTTTTGTGAATTAAGATATTTTCATTTTAAAAATTTAATTTTTTATATATATTTTTTGTGTATGCATGTTCTCAAGTTTTCTTTTCTTTTTTATTTTTTTTTTAACGAATGTTGTTACAAGAACGTTCGTCCCCGAATTTGTCTAGAATTCACATCATTCGATGCGGTTTTGAGTGTTATTGAACATAATTATATAAAAATCGTCTTTTCGAATTTGTGAATTACCACAGTCCAACGGTGAGAATCGGCATGAGGTTGTGTGCGTATTAAATTTCTTTTTTGATCGGATGGCGAGGTGTGGGGGTGGGGTGGTGGGGAGGGGGGGGGGGGGGGGAGTCGTTACGTGCGTCATTTCCGTGACATTTTGTCGAGTAACAAAGCTCTGCACCTGCTAAATTAACTCTCCTATTCTGAGCAGCTCTCTCATACAGGGATTTTAACACCTCATTCTTGCCTATCGTTTTTTTTTTTTTTTTTAAACACCTTCTGGATTGACTCACACCAAAAATCCGACAGTTACAATTCGCCAACGCCCCGGGGTTCTGACTGATGAAACATCCAGTATTAACGCTATCAAACTGTGGCCTGCTGTGTTTTCTGTAGAAATGAGCAGAGTTTGTCATTATTGTTTGTATGTATTATTTTATGTAACAGATATATGACCCGTATAAGACACATACAAGGCGAATGGCACTGTTTTCGCCTCTTTTATCAAAGCTTGTGAGAAATGGAGAAGCTCAATATTTGGAGAAGGCATTAGTACTGACCATTTTTTAATATTCAAACTGCCTTTCTAGCACACCAGGAGGTAAATTGCCTACGTGCAAAGATATGATATTTTAAATTTGCTTTCAATGGCTTTGCTTTTTGTAGGAAATAATAGTAACCGCCCTATTCTTCGAATGCTAAAGAAACAAAGGACACCACTTCAGACCGGAAGGTATCAGCACAAAAACATTGATGCCGAGATGTGTAGGGTCATCCGCAAAACTCAGCGATTAGTAGATAGATAAGACAGTGCCCACTGTGCATGCACCGAGAATTTTTTTAGGAAGTGATGATACTTGAAATGGTGGGGAAGTATTTTTTTATTCCGCTTTGTGTCGCTAATTGACTACCGCCGATCCTTCATTTTCACGAACACAATCATGATCTCATGGTCTCCAAATTTTAAAAAAGAACCTCTGCAGGTCGAAAACGTAAAATTTGGGGCACATCCGAGCTATGTGGGGGACGGTAGGTCTTGTTAAAAAACACGCGGGTTTTTGGTTATATAGATCTTGTTGTATCAGTGGGTATGAGTTAAGGAAATATGACGATGATAATGACAATGATCGGACTTGACGGTCACGATTAACAGAGTTCGCAGAACGTAATTGCCAATATGAAAATACGGCTTTATTCAATTTCTTTTGACAGATTCAGTTGTCAACAGTAACAATCTGAAACAGAAAGAGAACAGGGAAACATTATATTGCAATTACGACTCAACAACGCTACAACGGTAATATTTTCACAACAGATCTATAAGATATTTGGTTTATGCAGACAACAGAAAGACTTTGCTATAAATCTGCAACGTTGTCACAGCTTGCAGGGCCAGAGGTCCCTCAGCGTGTCTGTCACCCGTGCTATCCTTTTGTCTTTTATGATGTGAAGTTAAACAAACCAAATAATTGTGTCACATGAAAATTATGAAATTTTGACGTAATCTATGGATTCGAGTGTCTGTAGTAGTAGCTGATCACTGTTTCGCCATGCGGGAAGATTTTATTCGATGTTGTTTTCTTTTCGAATATTATTTTAAGTTTTTTTTTTTTTTTGCGGGTTTGTTTGTTTGTTGTTTTGACCAGAAGTTTCCTTTCGTTTCTCTTTTTATTCCTAATTCTTCTGTGATTGACGAGGACCTTTCTTTGTTGTTTGTTTCGAACGCAAAGTTTTGCAGTATTCATTTTTGTTTTGTTTTGGCCATGTTTTGACTGCGGAAGATATCACTGCATTCGTCAATACTTAGACGCTAAACTACAGAATGGAAAATAATGCATTATCTTGAAAGGTCCTGGACGTAGCGTTCAACCTTGTATAAAATACAGACAATTCCCATTACAAATATTGTTCTCCTCGATGTTTTTCCGTATCCACGAGTTGCTTAGCTATTCGACCTTAAACAACGTGTAATGCAATATTCAACGAGTTGTCGGTGAAATGGTTATACAATCTTCTGACATTTTGACATTTGATTCTGTGGTAACATCTCGAAATGCCAAGGTTTTATCGATGTTTTACAAGCACTGTCGTCAATTTTGTTACGAGGATGTTTTTTTTTTTTCATGATCTGAATGGAGGGCGTGTAAGGTGAGCGAGTGGCCTTCTTTGAGAAAAGTGTGCAAGATACAGCGCACGTCTACACTGCCATGCTACTCAAGAAGACTGCAAAACCCCAACTTTGGTTAAATTCACATTCACATTTTTAACATCGTTTTCTTTGGAATGAAATGTGCAATGCTCTGTCTTTCACCTGCGTTATACGTTTTTTTCGACTAATAGTTCCTTTTGGTCATCTTCTGATCTCTTTCTTTTCAAGGGTCTCAGATTTGGAATTCTCTGCTTCTGTATTTGAGAGAGATTGAGAATTTTATGACGTCAGCTGAAGAGTCGTTTTTACTCTCTGAATGTCCATCTAGTTTTTTTTTCCCGAGTATGCCTGTGTATTGTGTGTGTAATTTATATAAGAGCCTGGTTGGTAATGGGATGAAGCCGTATATAAATGTTGTGTATTATTATTATTATTATTGTTCTCACAAAATAGAAATTGAACAAAGATTATTTAAGAATAACGCCGGGTACAATGCGAAATGATTGCTTGCCTTTTCGTGCAAAAATTTCGTTTTTTGGCGTTCACCGTCTTACTCCATAAAACGGCAGCACAGTTCTGCAGCTACTTCGTCCTGAAATGATAACAAGGTCACAAATTTATTATTCACTGATATCCTCCATAAATAGAGCATTGTCAATCTGATCTTATATTCAATAATCATACTATAAAGGAAGTAAGGCTTCCAGCGTAATCATGAAAGGCTTTTTAACCGCTGAGCCTTAAATTCTATAAAATATTATGTTACGCATGGAAAGACGTAAAGGTGTGCAAAGTTCTCTATATTTTTAATATTTTCCTTGATTTTGAGCCACAATACAAGATAGTGTATCGACATTTTGAACCCGAAAAAAGACGCATTTTCTTCGAGTAGAATTAAAAAGTATGATAGGAAATTTCGTTCTGTGCCTCAATTTACACATTGTGGGACCTTAGTTCTTGTAATAATAATAATCACAATAATAATAAAAAATGATAACAATATAAGTAATATGTCCTTATGCCTGGAACCAATATTATTTTAGATATATTGTGCAAGAGCATTTCAACATACGCCCTGGAAAAGTATATAACTTCGCACGGCCGGAAGCGAGATAATTGAATTTCGAAGTGCGTGAAACGGAGAGTTTTCATTAAAGCGTATTTGATTTCCCATTTTCCCAATCGGGCTATAATTGCTCCCCGGGTGACCGACTTGGACATTAAAGAGATGAACTATTTATAGACATCTCAGAGAGAAAAACCTTTTTTTGGTTTCATTAAGTGCGGAAATGTTAGGTACACATCCGAGTTTTGTTGATGGGATTTCTGTTCTAATTTCCTCAAGCTTGGATTAGTTGAAGTTAATTAGAAAAGGTGGGGGGGGAGGGGGGGTGGTTACTAAGTACAGTGGAATAGGGGAAGGCGTGGCCTATTGTGTGTCTGCTGGATGGGGCAAAAGGGGCCACGAAAGGTCCACTCACGAAGGCAAATTGCCACATGGATTTTTAGAAAGCTAAACATGTCTAGATTATGAAATGAGGTGATAGCAACCGTGATCGAGTAGCTTTTTAGGAAAATAGAAGGGGAGGGGGGGGGGGAGGGTTAGACCCCATTCTATTTACTCAGTTATGCAGCTTTGGCTCTTTGGATACCCCACTACTCATGATTAAATGTGATTTAGTTGGACTAAATGGGCCCATATAAGATAATTTTATTATGCAGTCGCTCCCTGCCGAGTAATGATTTTGAAATGGCACTACACAACAGTGCTGCCCGGCCAAACACAGGTAATCGGCTAAGGGATTTCTCGTCCTAATGAACACTGCCATGGGTGCTGCATTCTCTGGACTGTGCACCCTAACCCCAATCCTAACCCTAACCCTAAAATGACTCTGAACGCCATCGAAAATCCCTGTACATGTAATAATTATGTTGGAGCTGTTGCTGCCACGCTCCTGAATTTGGCAAAGTGAGTACGAAAAAAAAAATCACGCTGCCCGGCACGGCCACACTGACCAACACACACGTTAACAAATAAACGAAACACAAACTGAACACACTCACTACTAGTCTGGTTTTCATTCTCACATTTTGGTATGGATTGCTATTGTTGTTGTTGTTGTTGTTGTTGTTGTTTAAAGTCAGTGTCTTGTGGACTTTAAATCTCACCCGCCCCCCCCCCCGCCCCCCCCCCCTCCTTCCCCATAGGTTTCCTTCCAGTCCTAGTGTATAAACTGAAAGCGACTTGCAATGGACTTTCCCGTATGCAAAGCTCAATGTCACTAACAGTTGAAAAGTTACATTTTGAAAATACAATGTATGTAATAGGCAAGCTTAAAATCTGCGCTCCGGGCAGACACCTCCCTCCCCCCCTCCCCCACCCACAACCAATGCGCCTTTCTACCGTCTCTATATGTGTCTCGGCAAACCGAAATAATTTCCAAAGCAAGCAGTAAGATATTCCTGTGTTCTAATTTTAACAGCCACGACATCGAATAGCTTAAATCAGCCAACAGCTGTGAACTACGTGCGACAGGAAGACTTAGTATTCACCCCCGGGTCATGTGCTCTTGAAAAAGGGGATATCTATGTATCTATCTGTCTTCTTATCAATCTGTCTGTCCGTCTGTCTGCCTATCTATCTGTCTGTCTCTTTCTACCTGTCTGTCTGTCCGTCCGTCCCCAGAAAAGTGTCAAAACTAAGATATCACAATAACGCCATCCTTTATTTAGCATCGATACAACAACTTTCATTAAAAGCGGAATCATGACAAAGGACTATGAAAGATTATGTGCAAGCTATCATCTTCTCAGTAACTCGCTACTCCCAGAACGCCAGCCCAATCCACGGATGGAGGCCAATGATTGGCATTGATAGACGAGAGGGAATTTGAAATTCGCGTATCGGTTTCACAAGACCCAACTCATTTCTCGCTCCCGAGGGTTTTTCCGAGTTCAAGCGTTGATATCATCAGTGTACAGCGAGAGAATCACGTTCAGTGATAATTAAAACATAGAGGGATTAATGACCATAATGGGTGGAGTAGTCTCTTTTGTGAGGCTGAAAATTAGGATTGGAGGCGTGTTATTTTAGGTCTTTATTAATTTTAAGAGGTTCGACGCGATTGGCATTTACATCTCTTTTTACTTGTTTCTATTTTTCTTGTTCTTATTTAGTTGTTGGTTGTTTTTTTTAAAACAGAATTTTGGCCTGCTCTTCTCGACTTTCAACTGCCAAGGTATCTTTAACGTGCACAACCTGCACACGGCCCCCCTCCCCCCCCCCCGGGAGTCTTTCGTCCTTATCCGAGAAGACTAGGTGCTCGGTCCTACTTGCCACAGGGTCAGGGACAGGAATTTACCCCCCCCCCCCCCAAAAAAAAACATTCCAACATGCCTGCACCGACCGGGGCTCGAACTCGGTACCTTCGGCATGAGAGGCGACCACCTTGCTTCTAGACCAACGTGTGAGGCTTATGGCCCCTGAAACGTTGTTTGATTATAATTCTAAGGCTGATGGCCTCTGTTTTGTGTGGGCTTTGTTGTTAGATGTGGACTATATGGAGTTAAAACGGGGCCTGGCGCACTGACCTGACCGGAACAAGACTATTTCATGAGTTAGAGGACGTCAAAACTGTCTCAAATCAGCTGGCGGAAAAAGGCGTCTGTGATTGTATAAATGTTTCTTCAGGCAAGTAATCTACCCTGTTAAAGAACAAGACGCAACAGACACTTGCGCCCCTTTTTATTCTCCGTTGATTTTCCATATTGTGATGACCAGATTAGATTGGAGAAGTACAAACGAAGTTATTGGAGGTTATTACTAGAAATTATAGCAGAGTTAGGTACAGTACAAATAATTTCATTCTATAAATTGGTGTCAAAAAGGGGGGGGGGGGGGATTTGACCTAGATTGATGTGTATACGGCCTTTCTCCGCTGACACGGCAGTGATGTCGCACATTGTTAATGTGAAGACGCCCTCGGCGTTGAAAAATGTGACGTTTTTTCCCGGGAATAATAATACAAAAAATAAGAGCGGGGTCAGAGTTTTACAGAAGAGAAACGGAAATGACTTTAATCTGTCTCGGTGGCCTTCTCAAACACACGGTCGGGCCAGGCATCTTTTCATTCAAGATGTTTTAGTCTTTGTTCTCTCAACGCCAACTTGTTATTTTTTATTTTTTTGTATTTCCCGTCTGTCTATCGACACGGGTTTTTCAGGTGGTGCCAGGTTATAGGTTACTCCCCTGTCTCTCTCTCTCTCTCTCTTTTTCTTTTATTCCGATGTCATATCTCCCCTGCCCTCCTCTCCTTCCCCGTCTCAAGCCTGAGTTAATGCCTGGTTGTCCTCCCCTCCTCTTCCGCCTCCCCCTCCCCCCTCAATCTCAGGTCACCTGATATTTACTTGCCATTGGCGTTCCGTCACGTCAACACGGCCCCAAATTTTGTTGCCGCTGCTGCTGCTGCTGCTGCTGTTGTTGTTGTTTCCTGAGATGAGGATGATGTTTGTGCCCTGCCACCGCCGACAACACCACCGTTAAAATGGCAGACCCGGCAAAGGCAAAATGTGATTTGCTTTGCTGCTGAACTCGGCGTCAGGGACCATCTACATAGTGTCTACGCTCTGGGTGTTGGATGGGTGGATTGGGAGCGAGGGGGTTTGCCCCCAGCATACTGAATGCGTACATGGGAGGGGTGCCGTTTTCTAAACAGCCTTCGCATACTTTTACAAAACCGAAATAGAGACACCACTGGGTTGTGATCACTGTTTAGCGATAGCTTATATCACGGTCCCCTAACAACAAATTTTCAGGTTATGGTAATGATTTTTAAAAAATGTGGTCTTATTTACATTTTTTTTCCCAATAAAAATGTGGTAGTATTATATAAAAGTCGAATGTTTTGGACTACATGAAAGAATCAAGTAGTCCGTGCCAAATGCCACTGAAAGTTCTAGGACATCAAGATCTTCCCATGGGCATTCACCATAATTAGCCCAGGGGTGCACTCGCCGATTTTGATTGGCCGACTCCAGTTGGGTGGTGACGTCACGACAATGAGATTCAATGAGGTCCAGCTAGTGGATGGCTTGTGTACACGTCGAGGCCTCAGTGAAAGTAACTGTCTCGTGAAGTTACGTCCCAACTAGTTGGGGGCCGATCGAAATCGGATAGTGTGCGCCTGGCATGATGGTCGTATGCTGATACTAGGAAGAAATGGGGGTGGGGCGGTTTGGGGGGGGGGGGGTAAAAATCCCCAAAATTCGAGGGCACATACTTTATGAATGGCCCCTGAGGTCAGAGTTGAGGACAACGGAAGGAAGTTGTGAGGGTGCAATGAATAGCAGATGGGGAGGGGCGGGTCCAGGCATTTTGTCAGAGGGGGTGGAGACATTATAGAGTTATGAGTAACACTGGCAAAAGCTGCCTTCTGACTGGAAACTTGAAGGTGAGGAGGAAATCGACCGGAATTACAAACAGACAAACAAACAAGCAAATAAACAAAAACATACCAATGTTCGAGGAACAAATAGGAATGTAATTTTTGAAGAAATAGGCAAGAGACATGTATGAGGCAAATGGATGGTTAATAGTGTGCATTAGATATATAGAAAAAAACATTTAGATAGATTTATATATTCATTTATCCGACTATCTATCTATCTATCTATCTATCTATCTGTCTGTCTGTCTGTCTGTCTGTCTGTCTGTCTGTCTGTCTGTCTGTCTGTCTGTCTGTCTGTCTGTCTGTCTGTCTGTCTGTCTGTCTGTCTGCCTGTCTGCCTGCTTGGATGCCTGCCTGCCTGCCTGCCTGCCTGTCTGTCTGTCTGTCTGTCCGCTGCTCTGACTGTCTGTCTCTTTGTCTGTTTATTTATTTACTTATTTTGTCTGCCAAGGGCACGACAGATATTTCATGCGTATGATGTAATATTAGTCACCATGAACCTTTTGAGCCCAGAAAGTTGAACCTCGTCAACGAGCAAAATTGTGAAGTGATAATTATCTTCGACGCAGTTTGTGCTAATTGATTTCAAAGCTTATGACATTTTTCGATATGTTATTGACTTACTCTGTCTTTTTCTTTCCCCATTGTTGTCCGTGACGAAGTCATGAAAATAGGAAACAAATTATGTTGTCTATAGTTCATATTAACATATTCTAACGCCTTATCACTCTCAGAAACTGATATTAAGCAGTACTTCTTGTTTTGTTCTATCGCCATAAAAAAAAATAAAAAAATGGAGATCTTTTACTATGTAGAAGAGATATATAACAAATGCACCCTTTGATATTTGTTTAAACTGCGTTGTGGCACTTATCAAGCTGTTTCACAGTTCCGATTTATTCCCCAACTCCTTATCATAATACTGAAACCGCAAATGTTTAACGCCGAATTTCTCAATAAATTATGCAAAAAGTGGAGTTGGAATAAACAAGAACCAAGGTCTCGAATACTCTTAAGATGCGTCTTCTTTTTCATCGGAAATTTTGGTGGTGTCAAAAACAACGAGTGATGTGTCCAAGTTGGACACTTGAAAAAAATTAACCATGCACGTGGCATTTTGCTGAAGTTCTTTTTTTTTTTTTTTAATATATGTTATTCAGTACGGTTTCATAATGTTTTTCAATTGCGAAATGCTCAAAATGAGGTAATTTTAGAGCTGACGTGACGGCACCTTTTACTTTGCAATGTCATTCAGGTTTTGTTGTTTTTTTTTTTTGCATTTTCCTGTAACCAGTTCGAAAGTTTGCAACGATCTGATTTTGGCTTGATACACGTTTTTTTTTTTTTTAATCTGTTGATCTTGAACTGATATCAAAGGTTGACCATTTCTTAGCTGGTGAAACATTTTAATGTCAAATTGTATATATTTAAAGATATGGCATTTGAATTGAGATTGGAAAGCAAATCCACTTTGACCTTTAAATTATGCAACATGAGAATGAAAGGAGAGTTCATCGGCCACCTCTATGTGTAGGATGAGCCCAAAGCACTGTTATGTAAGGTCAGTCAGAATGCATCTCATATTTTACATTATCTGCATCCACAGTTTGTAGATTTTTGAAAAAACTGCCCTGCATTCACAAACAATAACAACAATGGCAACAATAACAAGAACAGCAGCAGCAACAACAACACAATAACAACAATATCATCATAAAAAACAACAGCAATAGCAACAACAACAACAGCAGCAACAACAACAATAGCAGCAACAACTGCAATAACAACAACTACAACAGCAGCAACAACAACAGCAATAGCAACAACAACAACAGCAATAGCAACAACAACAACAGCAATAGCAACAACAACAACAGCAATAGCAACAACAACAACAGCAATAGCAACAACAACAACAGCAGCAACAAGAACAATAGCAGCAACAACTGCAATAACAACAACTACAACAACAACAATAGCAACAACAACAACAGCAACAATAGCAACAATAACAACAGCAACAACTGCAATAACAACAACAACAATGACAATAACACCATCCTCAAACACATCAGCACCATAAACAACAACAACATGAGCAATAACATTAATAACAACGACGACAACATCACCACCAACAACAACATCATATCAACACAACAGCATAATCAACAACAACACTAGCATCAACATTAACAACAGCATCAACAACAACAACAACAGCAGCATCAACACCAACAAGAACAACAACAACAACAGCAGCGTCAACATCAACAACAACAACAGCAGCATCAACACCAACAAGAACAACGACAACAACAGCAGCACCAACACCAACAAGAACAACGACAACAACAGCAGCATCAACACCAACAAGAACAACGACAACAACAGCAGCATCAACACCAGCAAGAACAACGACAACAACAGCAGCATCAACACCAGTAAGAACAACGACAACAACAGCAGCATCAACACCAGCAAGAACAACGACAACAACAGCAGCATCAACACCAGCAAGAACAACGGCAACAACAAAAAACGACAAAATAATTAAGGAGAAAAAACTGATTGGAATGAAGGCTGTGAAATGTATGTGATTTCTCCTGGGACAATGTCAACATCCAGATATCTCCGATTATGAGAAGGCTGTCGTTAAAGAAGACAAAATCTCCAAACATTTTTAAGACCCAGAAAAGCTCTCGGAGGGCACGAGAAACCGACGAGTGTCAGAATTTCTTTTGTTTGCATCTTTTCTTTCCTTTTCACAATCTCTTTGTCGTGCAGCTTTTCATAGCAATTGTAAAACCCCCATCTTTTCCTCGCTGGGTGTTTTCAGAGCTTGCTAACCTGGTGAAGCCAACGGCTTGCATCTGCCAGATTTGCCCTAAGCATTTTGAAGCACTTTTCCAAGACAGTATTACTGTCTCAGGTATTGAAAGTGAATAGAATTCGTTGGATTAAAATTCAAACACTTGAGGCGTTAAGAACATTAACGTTGTTTTCAGAGACGAATAGAGTTATAGAGCAATTTATAGGAAGCTGGGATCAAGAAGGTGAGGGGTATTATAGGATGTTGAAAGGTTGGTTTGTGAGAAATGAGCTCATGGCAATCGCTGGAACTGGCGGGGGAATAGGATGACTTTGTTGTTAATGTTAATCAAAGTGACATGAAAGAATGGACGTGAGTGAGTGAGTGAGTGAGTGAGTGAGTGAGTGGGAGGGAGAGGGAGGAAGAGAGTGATTCATTGAGTGAGTGAGGGAGGACAGGTGGGTAGGTGAATGAGTGGGTGAGTGAGTGAATGAGTGAGTAAATGAGGGGGAGGGAGAGTGGGTGGGTAGGTGAGTAAGTGAGCGAGTGAGCGTGGGAGTGAGTGAGTAGCTGGGTGAGTGGGTGGGTGAGGAAGAGAGAGAGAGGGGTGGAAGGAGGGAGAGAAGGATAGAAGAAGTGAGAGTGTGAGTAAGTGAGTGACTGAGTAATTAGGAGTGAGTGAGCGAGCGAACGAGCGAAAGAAACTTGTCTGTTACGGAAGACAAAAAAAAAGAGAGAGACACATACACACACACACACATAGAGAGAGAGAAAGAGAGAGAGAGGGGGGGGGGTTCTAGTTGATCAGTCTTCTGTATGTTGAAGCCCCATCTGTGTATTATAGACTGCCCTATTGATGAAACCACCTTTCCGGCTACCGTTCATCACAATGATTGTGTCACAGCTCTACAATGTAAACATCGTCAGCTGACCTCTTTGCCTCTTTACCCAGATTTTTTTCTTTAACCTGTTTGGGGGGGGGGGGGGGGGGCAAAACAAGGTGACTGGCCTTTTAGAACAAAATAATACAAAACAAAAAAAAATAATTTAAATCTGGCAAACATACGTTGGGATTGACAAGGTCACGGTGAACATATCTTTATTTGTGAAACAATTATTTGTGAACGCCCAAATACAAGGAGTGAAATCTGTTTCATAATTTGTCTTGTTCTTTTTTCATGACAAAATCTTTACCAAATACTGTATTTAAAAACAAACAGAGAGCGCTATAGACGATCTTTTTTGCCATCCGCAATTCGAAGTAGCAGTGTTTCCTGATGTAGTATGCTGTTGTTAGTTTTTCCTAATGGATTGTTCTTACAGTGTGTGTGTTTGTGTGTGTGTGTGTGTGAGAGCAATGTTCTTACTTGTTGGTAATGTTGAGTGAGCAATGTGCGTGTGTGTGGTGTGCGTTAAAGACTTGTAGGTCTTAGATATTGTATTTGCTGTTGTACTGTTACTGAATGCTGTGACAACAAATTTCCTGGAAACAGGATAATAAAGTCCTATCTTATCTTATCTTATTTGTTTAATGTTCAATCCTGTTACAGTTTCTTCCTGAAGAAGGCCAGTAGATTGAAAGCTTGGTTTGTCTTTTTTTCTTTTCCTTTGCGTTTTGTTGCTTGGTTTCCCTGTTGTTGGTCACGCGAGGCTTTCCCAGAAGTTGGCACAGATTAATTTGGTTGTAAATACATTTTTTTTAAAAGCACAATTTCCAAACCTTTACTTACTGTTTCTTTCTCTCTCCATCTCCCTCTCTCTCCGTCTAGTCTCTATCTCTCTCTTACTCACTCATTCGCTCGATCACTCACTCACTCACTCACTCAGTCATTCACTCACTCACACACTGGCTTACTGAGTGAGTGAGTGAGTGAGTGAGTGACTGACTGACTGACTGACTGACTGTCTGACACTGGCTGACTGACTTACTCATTGGCGGACTGACTGACTGACTTACTCATTGGCCGACTGACTGACTGACTGACTGACTTACTCATTGGCCGACTGACTGACTGACTGACTGACTCACTGACTGACTGACGTACTCATTGGCCGACTGACTGACTGACTGACTTACTCATTGGCCGACTGACATTGACTGACTTACTCATTGGCCGACTGACTGACTGACTGACTGACTGACTTACTCATTGGCCGGCTGACTGACAGTCTGACTGACATTGACTGACTTACTCATGGCCGACTGACTGACTGACTGACTTACTCATTGGCCGACTGACTGACTGACTGACTGTCTAACACTGGCTGACTGACTTACTCATTGGCCGACTGACTGGCTGACTGATTTACTCATTGGCGGACTGTCGACTGACTTACTCATTGGCCGACTGTCGACTGACTTACTCATTGGCCGACTGACTGACTGACTGTCTGTCTGACACTGGCTGACTGACTTACTCATTGGCCGACTGACTGACTGACTGACTGACTCACTGTCTGACACTGACTGACTTCCTCATTGGCCGATTGACTGACTGACTGACGTACTCATTGGCCGACTGACTGACTGACTGACGTACTCATTGGCCGACTGACTGACTGACTGACGTACTCATTGGCCGACTGACTGACTGACTGTCTGTCTGACACTGGCTGACTGACTTACTCATTGGCCGACTGACTGACTGACTGACTGACTCACTGTCTGACACTGACTGACTTCCTCATTGGCCGATTGACTGACTGACTGACTGACTGACTGACTGACGTACTCATTGGCCGACTGACTGACTGACTGACGTACTCATTGGCCGACTGACTGACTGACTGACGTACTCATTGGCCGACTGACTGACTGACTGACTGACTTACTCATTCGCCGGCTGACTGACTGACTGACTGACTGACGTACTCATTGGCCGACTGACTGACTTACTCATTGGCCGACTGACTGACTGTCTGACTGACACTGACTGACTTACTCATTGCCGACTGACTGACTGACTGACTGACGTACTCATTGGCCGACTGACTGACTGACTGACTGACTGGCTGACTGACTTACTCATTGGCCGACTGACGACTTACTTACTCATTGGTCGACTGACTGACTGACTGACTGACTGTCTGACACTGGCTGACTGACTTACTCATTGGCCGACTGACTGACTGTCTGACTGACTGATTTCACTGTCTGACACTGACTGACTTCCTCATTGGCCGACTGACTGACAGACTGACTGACTGTCTCACTGACACTGGCTGACTTACTCATTGGCCGACTGACTGACTGACTGTCTGACTGACACTGACTGACTTACTCATTGGCCGACTGACTGACTGACTGACTGACGTACTCATTGGCCGACTGACTGACTGACTGACTGACTGGCTGACTGACTTACTCATTGGCCGACTGACGACTTACTTACTCATTGGTCGACTGACTGACTGACTGACTGACTGTCTGACACTGGCTGACTGACTTACTCATTGGCCGACTGACTGACTGTCTGACTGACTTTTTTCACTGTCTGACACTGACTGACTTCCTCATTGGCCGACTGAATGACAGACTGACTGACTGTCTCACTGACACTGGCTGACTTACTCATTGGCCGACTGACTGACTGACTGACTGACTGACACTGGCTGACTGACTGACTGACTGACTGACTGACTGACCGACCGACTGACTGACTGACTGACTAACTGACTGACTGACTGACCGACTGACTGACTGACTGACTGACACTGGCTGACTTACTCATTGGTCGACTGACTGACTGACTAACTGACACTGACTAACTTACTCATTGGCTGACCGACTGACTGACTGACTGACTGACTGACTGACTGACTGACTGACTGACACTGACTGACTTACTCATTGGCCGACTGACTGACAGATTGACTCTCTCTTTCCGTCTCCATCTCCCTCTCTCTCTGTGTGCCTCTCTCTTTGTCACTCACTCGCTCACTCGCTCACTAACTCATAGACTCACTCACTCACTCACTCACTCACTCACTCACTCACTCACTCACTCACTCAACACACACACACACACACACACGCACATGCACCCACCCAGGCCCGCAGGCAAGCTCACTTCCATACAATTAATATTAATAATAGAACACCGTAAGGAGAACTATACATTCCAATTAAACAAAAGAGTACACGAAGTAGAATAAATCTATTATATATTTCAGTAACTTGCAACCTTTGGCATGGCTGACTGACCAAACTATACACTCTTCAGGCCTTAAATTTGGCAGGAAGGTGGCAATTGAGATAAGGAAGATGATGGCTATAATTAAAAGTTGTTTACTTCAAGCATGTATCTATACAAAAAAAATGTAAGAAAACCCCTTTGTTCCCTATGGACTCAAAAACTACTGGACGTATTGAACTGAAATTTGGCACACACAATTGTACGATACTGACCAGTGTTCCTATTTACATAGGCATAAAAAAGATTATGGGATTCGTGAGTTATTCCAATAATGCGATAAGAATGGAACAGTAAATTTGCGAGAGCGTTTGATCCGAATTGTACGTTCGTTAACCTATGACCTCTTTCTTTGTTAATCGCTTTTCCACTTCCGGCCCCGGAATTCGATTCATAATCACAGTAGTGTCTGTGAGAGCTTGATCTAGCATGCACTGATGCAGCATGCCCCCTAAAAAACGTACTATCGGTAGGTATACAAGTCTCAAATCGCTGTAGTTTTTTTATTGGAAATTTATTGTTTCGCCATCATTCAGATCTATTTCGAGTCATGGTCCGCCATTTTAAGGTTTCGTTATCATTACCTGCGATGTGTTCACTATCAAACACACTAACCCGTGCGCAAATCATGCAGTTGTACGGGATGCGCAGGGTGTCAACTCACAAAGGCAGAGCAGTAAGACTTATTTAAAAACAAACAAACAAAAATAAAATAAACAAATAGGAACAGGCAAGATGAAGCAGGTCCATAATAACCACCCAGAACTGAAACCAATATTCAAACCTCAGCTAGTTTTTAAAAAAATAATAATGTTTATTGCTATGTAACATCTGTACATTTGCATGTTTGTTTCGTAATGTATAGTACCGTGCATGTCATAAAAAGTAACCGTATCAAGCGTTCAGTTTGGTGTGTAGTGTTCTGGTGCGCATGAGTTCTGAAGCAAGACTGTAGTTTATTACTTTTAATATAATTATGAGAGAGAGAGAGGGGGGAGGGGGGGGGGGGGGAGGGGACCACATGATTGTTTATTCCGGGCAATGCCCGGTAGGTCATCTAGTTTTAAAATATTTTCCTCTTTTGAAACTTTATTTTACAGCGTTATTGCCCCTGAACACTGGTTTAAATCACCTTGCAATTTGCTCGTCTCTATGAGTGGCCAAACCTTTCCTTCACAGACTAGACTGACCTTCGCCCACCATCAGGAAACAGAAAAATGCCAGTCAACACACCAGGACAATATCGCAATTGCTGACGTCGGTAGGCTTAACCAGAAATGCCAACCAAACCCTTAACTGTTACTGATCGCGCGCGGGGGAGGGGGAAAAGTTCAAACTCAAAGGAAACAATAAACGGCTTTAAAGCTTTGTTTACTAAGTGACAGACATCACGTTTAAGTTTTATGTGACAGCTGGGACTACCCGAAAATTTAAAATAAAACGCTTGTTGATTTACAATTACGAACGGAGTCAGTGATGAAAAGACATTAAGTGGATGGTTTTCGTGTGGGCGTGTTTATTACGTCAATATTATTTAAGTTAGTAATCGTTTGCGAAATTTTTGGGGAGTGTCTTTTTTTTGTTGTTACTTACTGGTAATTCGGTGGCAGAAACTGATACCTCTGGGGAAGAGATGGGTGGGGAGGATGGGTTGGTGGGGGGGGGGGGATCTGTATGGAGTAAAGAGGCCGGGATCCTACCTTAACCCCCCCGGGGTAGGTGGTTGGACGGGTGGGAGGTTTAAAGAAGAAATATGTTGTTTGTTTATTTTCTTTATTTTTGTCTGGGACATTTTTTCCAGACAATCCAACCCACCACGCCCACAGCTAAAGCCACAGCACGGAAATTTCATATGCCAGGAACAGAATAACGTGCATTGTTGTTTAATTATTGATACGTTTCCCCCTCTTGTATTTCCATTCTAGATCCGCATCTATGTCAATAAGCAATAGAAAAGATAAACACAAGAAACAAAAAAAACACGATCTTTATATTCATAAGATATTTGTTGGCCATGTGGAAACATCTTTAATGGATATGTTTGTATTAGGTAATTGTGAAAAGTGAGATTTGAATGTCTAATAAAACATGTGGGGGCTTTGAATTCGAAAAGTCTGTGCCTTAATATGACATACATACATCTTGCAGCAAACTCGGGGAGTGCGTCATCAAGGAAAAATCTAGAACAATGTTTCTCAAGGTGGGATGTGGCAATATTTTAGTTGGGCGTGCGTGAGACCTCAGAAGGTATCAAGGTACCAGATTGTTGATTGCGACATTTTGCAAATGTTGAGGCTTTGTTTTGTCATGAAAGTGGTTCTCTCACTCCTAATTTCATTTGTATTAATGTTATTCCAGTCATTTCAAAACTTTTCGATATATATATATATATATATATATATATTTATGTGCTTGTCCCGTAATTTAAAAAAAAAATTTTGTGTGCATTTTAGCCCTTTGCCGACCAAAGTTCAATTCTCATTTTCTAGAAAAAGCAAACAATGCACATACAACATATAAACAAATACCCGACGATACACTGTATACTAACTTTGCCCGATCATTTTTGTGTTTGGTTTTGAAGAACTGACTTTGGGGCTTGCTACCAATAAGGTTGAGAAAAACTGATATCTAGAGAGCGCTTTCTGACCAGTGTTAAATATTTTTCTTTCTCACTTTGTATGCACTTATTTAAAAGTTGGTGATCTTGTTTCAACGTACACTTCTTTCCTTCTGTTTATGATAATTCGATTTCATGTGGCCCTTCACCTTTTTCCAAACAACGACCAAATTTATAATGGCAATATGACGAACACGGCATTTTTCAGCCTTGACCTATGCGCTTACCGATAATCTTTATTTTCACAGACGACATGCCAGCATGTACAGATACAATATATATAAATACATACATACGTACCTTGTACACAAATATTATAATACTATATTTTACGCAACATTGTCAAATAATAATAATAATAATGTATAGCATTTATATAGCGCATATCCATTTAAAATGCTCTATGCGCTTTACAGAAACAACATGTCAACCACAGAGCAGAATGGAGCTGCCTGCGAAGCGCCCAACATACTGCACTGCTTCTTTCTCTCTCCCTGTCTCGCTCTCTCTCTCTCTCTATCTCAGAGCAAATTGTAACGCAGCCTGTTAGGCGCAGTTCACAACTCACAACAGTTCACAACTCACAGCAGTTCACACACCACACAACTCACATCAGTTCACACAACACACAACTCAAATAATATTTATTAATAACAAATATATTTAATAATGAATAATAAATTCTGGCGGGGGCCGGGGGGTGGGGTGATATGGATAAATTTTAATCTGTTAATTTCAATTTTCAATTTTGCCCGGGCAGCGGCCTTTCGGCCTGCTCTTTACGATTTCCAACTGCCAAGGTATCTTTAACGTGCGCAACGTGCACACGGGCCCTCCGAATTTTTTCGTCCTTATCCGAGAAGACTAGGTACTCGATCCTACCCCCCAATAGGACCAGGGACTTGAAAATATGAGAAAAATCCACTTTCCAACATGCCTGCACTGCCCGGGTTTAGAACCCGGGACCCTTGGCATGAGAGGTGAGCACCTTGCCTCTAGACCACCTTGTCCCCGAAATAAAATGAAATAAAAATAAAAAATTATTTATCACCAGACTCTCCAGTATCTCTTACAAATCGATTCTTTTCTTTATTCAATGCATACTTTAAACTGAAATCGCCCATCTATATTACATGCTTGTTGCACCAATTCAGAGATCGTTTTTCTTTTTTCCCCCTCTTCCTCTTACCCTCTTAGGCAATCGGGGAAATAATCGATTCCTGAGATGGCAGAGAGAGAGAGAGAGAGAGAGAGAGGTGGGGGGTGGGGGTGGGGGGGGGTATTTAAAAAAACAACAACAACTTGTCGACATTGAATGACGCAATGCGTAGGGTATCAGTGAATACAATGTGGACATCGAGCCGCTTGTGAAGAAGAAGAAAGAAAAAATGTCTTTTTTATGTTTTCTTCAGGCAGGAAGAGGTTCAAGTTCAAGTTCAAGTTTAGTTTATTATAGGCCTGGCGGCCAATTCAAAAACACACAAGAATCATGTGAACAATCTTAGAAAACATTAAACAAACAAACAAACAGACAAAATGCATGATCGTTCACTCTCTCCGCTCCCTGCAGCATTTATACACTTATTTATTATAGTATACAATCAAATACAGCTTGTAATTGCCGGCAACAGTCATCATTTTCATCTCCCCCCCCCTCCCCTACATAACCGATCTCTCCTCACCTTTATCTGTTGTAAATTTACTACAATTGAAAATATCACTATAATTTATTCTTTCACTCGAAGGTGAATTTAGTTTTCAGACTTCAGAGGAGGGGCAGATGGCAAGGGATGAAAATTTGATTTTACACAGAGAAAGGGAAGAACTTAATGTGCTTTCCTCACTGGTGGATGTAGAGATAGGTTGGAAGCATGTAGAGGGTTATATTGGTAGATGGATGATTAGATAGATGGATGGATGGATGGATGGATGGATGGATGGATGGATGGATGGATGGATGGATGGATGGATGGATGGATGGATGGATGGATGGATGGACGGACTGACGGACTTACGGACGGACGGACGGATTGATGGATGGATGGATAGATAGATAGGGAGGTAGGTGGGTGATAGATAGATAGATAGATAGATAGATAGATAGGTAGGTAGGTAGGTAGGTAGGTAGATAGGTAGATAGATAGGTAGATAGATAGATAGATAGATAGATAGACAGACAGATAGACAGACAGACAGACAGACAGACAGACAGACAGACAGACAGACAGACCGACAGACAGACCGAGAGACAGACAGAGAGACAGAGAGACAGGGAGACAGGGAGACAGAGATATAGAGATATAGAGATATAGAGAGATAGAGAGATAGAGAGACAGAGAGATAGAGAGATAGAGAGATATATAGATATATAGATATATAGATATATAGATATATAGATATAGATATAGATAGACAGATATAGATATAGATATAGATAGACAGATATAGATAGACAGATAGATAGATGGAAGAATAAAATATTTATACAATAATGGTGCTCCTCCAACCCAGAAAATAAATAAATCAATAATATTTTTAAAGAAACTTGTGATACGACAAAAAATGCAACAGAAATAATTTATCAGCCAAATTCCTAACAGAAAATCCTCCACCTTATGTTTTGTAGAATGGCCAAACACGCGTTGATTAAATGAGCCTATAGTTAGCTAGAAATTTGCTCTTATCTAAGAAACAAATTAGTAAAGATTTATATAACACAAAACCTAGATAATTTGCTTGAGAACGTGGATGTTTTCTCACGTAATTCTTTCTAGCGCTTTTTTTAATACTAAGTGGTACAATAGACTTGCATGTATTATGTAACTTGACTATCTCCCCTCCTCCCCCCTCCCCCCACCCCCACCCCCCACCCACCCCTTTTCCGTGCCCAGGTGGTTGGTGGGCGCTTCTAGAAGGTTCTTCTTCTGTTTCTAATATTCTGCTTTACTCTGTCTATTGCCTTGTTTTTTTTCCCGGTACAGTATGGCCCCTGGTCGACTTACTCTCTCCAAACTCAACGCCCACCTCCCCCTCCCCTCCCCATTCCCCCGTCCGAAACTGATAGATAGAACTTTCTTCATGCCCTCGGCCCTAACACCTCTCCCCTCTTCCGTACGAACGTACAGCTAGTAGAATCGTGTGTCTCGGGTAGAATGTTGAATATTGCCAGTAGAATCCTGTGTCTCGGGTAGAATGTTGAATATTGCCAGTAGAATCGTGTATCTCGGGTAGAATGTTGAATATTGCCAGTAGAATCGTGTATCTCGGGTAGAATATTGAATATTGCCAGCAGAATCCTGTGTCTCGGGTAGAATGTTGAATATTGCCAGTAGAATCCTGTGTCTCGGGTAGAATGTTGAATATTGCCAGTAGAATCCTGTGTCTCGGGTAGAATGTTGAATATTGCCAGTAGAATCCTGTGTCTCGGGTAGAATGTTGAATATTGCCAGTAGAATCCTGTGTCTCGGGTAGAATGTTGAATATTGCCAGTAGAATCCTGTGTCTCGGGTAGAATGTTGAATATTGCCGGTAGAGTCCTGTGTCCCGGGTAGAATGGTGAATATTGCCACGATAATGCCTTGATGTTTTAAAACAGTACTGTAAGTGACATTCAGCATGGACTAGCACTGACTGTTTCCATTAAAAAAACATTTTTTGTGTGTATTATTCAACAACCTAATTTGCATGAAAACACACAAGCAACCACACAAATGTTCATTCATTACCATTATTGTAAGACGCGCATTCACTTCTCAGAATTAGAATTTCCTCTCCCTCCCCCTCCCCCGCCTCCCACCCCTCGTACACCTTTCATACGCTTGTTGTACCCCCCTCCCCCCATCTTCTCTCTCCGAGCGTACGAATTTTATGGATGCCCCCCCCCCCCCCCGAAAGTTCAGAAATCAAGTTTAGAAAATGTTAGTTTTGAGTATGTCTGGTTGATTAGTTCAGTTTTGCTTTTCGTGTTTGTGCATTTGCTTCAGGGCATTACAAGAGGAAGATATCGGCTGTCTCATAATCTTCAGATCTCAGAATGCCGATGAAAACAGAGAAAACAGAATTAGATAGCAGAGAGAAATGTTGTAGGACTCACTGTTGTCTTGACTTGAATGCCATTGACCTTTTACTTGTTTCCTGGGAGTAATTGATAGATGACCTGGCTGGTTTGAAATAACGAGCTAGTGCAGTGGTTCTCGACTTTGTTGATATCGCTCTCGGGGGGGGGGGGGGAGGGGGGGGGGAGTGAAAACGAAGAAAATGGCTACAAGGGGGCAAAACACGATGAAGGAGGAGACGGTTGGCTAAAAGCAAAGTGTTCGTCTCTCATGCTCTCATTCGATCCCCGGTCGGTGCAGGCATGTCCCCGATCCTATGGTAGGTAGGATGGAGCACCTAGTCTTCTCGGATAAGAACGAAAAAATAGGGGAGGGCCCATAATTATGCACGTTTGGCACGTTAATGATACCTTGGCAGTTAAAAGACGAGAAGAGCAGGCCCGAAAAACGCTACTGCCCGGACAAAGTTCTGAAAAAAAAAACAAAAAAAACCCACCCTGATCCCCACCATAAAAAGACACGGAAACAAGGACAAGAAAAAAAAAACAAAACAAAGAAAAGTGAGCTGTAAATGCCAAGAGCAGCGAAACCTCCTACAATAAATAAAGACCTCAACTCAAAAACGATGACAGGGACCGATAAGAGAGAGAGAGAGAGAGAGAGAGAGAGAGAGAGAGAGAGAGAGAGAGAGAGAGAGAGAGAGAGAGGGAGAGGGAGAGGGAGAGGGAGGGAGAGAGAGAGAGAGAGAGAGAGAGGGAGAGGGAGAGGGAGAGGGAGAGGGAGGGAGAGAGAGAGAGAGAGAGAGAGAGGGAGAGGGAGAGGGAGAGGGAGAGGGAGGGAGAGAGAGAGAGAGAGAGAGAGAGAGAGAGAGAGAGAGAGAGAGAGAGAGAGAGAGAGAGAGAGAGAGAGAGAGAGAGAGAGAGAGAGAGAGAGAGAGAGAGAGAGAGAGAGAGGGGGGGGGGGACATGAATAAGTGGCATTTTGAGCACTGTTTGATTGTTTCACTTTTAAAAAAATGTAACTTTTATATTATATAACAACTTAATTTGTTGAAAGAAATGAAATGAAATGAGACTTTCAAATACACAAGACAGTCACTGTCTGAACAGCACGTGTAGATGGGTTTTATGAGCAGAAAGGGCCTATTAGTATGTGTTTTTACTGTTTTTTTTTAGATGCATTTGATAAAGAATACTTTCTGTTTTATAATGAATAATCAGCACGGCTATTATCATTACTAAAGCCTTGAGATACTTAACATTTTAATTTGTGTGTAGTCTGTCTTCTTGTGAAATGTATCTGTTGGGGGTGGGTATGGTTGTTGTTGTTGTTGTTGTTGTTTTGTGCAGGAGAGGGAGAGGGGACTGATAAAAGAAAATGTGGAGCCTTAAGGGGCGATTGTCTTGAAAAAGGTTGAGAACCGCTGAGCTAGTGTATGATCGAAATAGTCGTGACTGTTACTTGTTACCAATGTTTTCAACTAACATTATAATGATTAACTACCAGGGCTATGACTGTACGGGAACTATTATTACATTGGCGAGTATTTCTTCCATTGCCTGTATTACTGAAATGGCCATCGGCCTTTTCATTCCCTGCTACAGTACTACTATTACTTCTCGCTCGGTAATACCCACAATGCTTTTTTTTTTACAATTTATGCTACTCTCTTCAGTAGCAAGTTAGAAATATGACAAAAGAGAGAGGAGGAAGAGAGAGAGGGGGAAGAGAGAGGGAGAGAGAGAGATAGGGAGAGATGGAGAGGGGAAGGGTAAGGAGAAAAAGAGAGAATGAGAGAAAGAGATAGATCCACAAAGACATAGAGAGAGAAGAGAAAGAGAGAGAGAGAGAAAAGGAGAGAGGGGGGAAAGAGAAGGGAAAAAGAGAGGGAGGGAGAAAGAGAGAGGGAAAGAAAGAGAGAGAGGGAGAAAGAAAAAAAGAGAGAAGGAGAGAAAGATAGAGCCACAGAGACATAGACAGATAAGAGAGAGGGAGAGAGAAAGAGAGAGAGAGAGGGGGGGGGGGGAGAAAGACTCAGTTGCTGGATTACTATCTATCTATCTATCTATCTATCTATCCATCCATCCATCCATCCATCCATCCATCCATCCATCCATCCATCTGTGATGTTTCCACTTTCTCTCACTAACTTTCTTCTGACACCAGCCGTGATGGGCACGGCACAAACACACTAAATAATCGACTATCTCTCTTCTATAAGTTATAACAAACGATATCTGTATTGCTTACATATATACAATAATTATTAATTCATTCAATAATAATAGGAACATAGGTCATACAATTTCATGTGAATTTCGATGGAATGAAGTTGATGCAAATCAGTACATGCTAATTAAATGGCTTCGTAATATTCAATTTCTAGCACATTTTATAAAACACATGGGAACATTCAGCATAAGGAAACCTCTCCTTTAGGGGTGTATGGCGCTATCTGGGCACTGGTTCTTCCTCTCTACCCTGGCTTGACTGCGCAGTTAGATCAACAGGTATCGGCAGGTACAAATAGGTCGGGAAGCCAAGAAGCCACGATGTCCTTAATCAAAGTACAAGAAGTTGAGAAGCCAAGAAGGTGTTGTTCTTCCTCCTCTGTAGAAAAACAATCGCAACTTCCTAATCTACTGCTGGAAGGCATGACTTCCGTACTTACTCCATGACGGATATTCGTCATTAATACTTTTAACCGCTGACACTGTTATAAGTCAGGCTGCAGCTCCCATACTCCATAGGCTCCCATATAGGCAATAGAATAAACGATCAATACAGTTTTAATGATATTTACACGTTCCCCACGAAGAATAACGCTCTCTCTAACAGACCCCATCCTATAAGGTTTCGTAACATATATGTAACGGCGTTTCCGTGACTCTCTCAGAGGCAGTAGTTATACCAAAGTAAACCCACTAGATTTAGGTTCTACAATCATGAACATTAAGTAAAATACACATACATCGTACAATTAACTTACCACTCAGCAACAGCTCAAATGCCGACAAGATACCAAAGATACCACGCTCTGACAAAGGATGTTTGCGGGTTCCCTGACCTTCCCCACTCACAAGACTAGTACAAAGTTACAGTTGCAGTTGTGGTCTCCTCTTCGGCACGAAGCTGGTGAGTGCTCTCAGCGGTCTGAAGTTGGAAGGAGCGTTCGGGGATTTATACCCAGTCAGGTAGCGTCCCAAGACGCCCACCGAGTGTGCATTAGTTATCCTAATAGCCACCCCCGTCGGCTCCACGTCAAATACTATTGAAACAGCTCTACCCCCCAAGCAATTCCCAGGTGATCTGATCGACAAGTACGGCGGTCAAGTAAACACTACCCTTTTCGGGTGTCAAAGCGCTTCAGTTGCATCCCATACTTTCCCCCTCTGGCCTACAATGACTCTGTCTCCCCGCCGTTAACTATCTTCCCACGCTAGTTATAGGCACAATATTATTATAACTACTAGTTATACCTTGCCAATCTATCACCCGGTTACAATCGCCCCCACTTAAGTCGATTTTCCCTGGCAAAATCGGCTAATAAAATTATTAATCTACTGGTAATCTAGATAGAGTGTCGGCCCATAGAGCGTCTCGCCCCCTGATGTTGCTGACTCGAAAGTTATATGGTTGCAGCGCCAGGTTCCATCTAGTTACCCTCGCGTTCTTCTGGTCTTTAGTTCGCATCCAAGTTAGAGGTCGGTGGTCCGTCTCTAACACGAAGTTTCTCCCATACAGATACGCCTGCAACTTACTAACGGCGAAAACTATGGCCAGGCATTCCTTTTCAATTGTTGAGTAGTTCTTCTCCGCGGGTTTCAACTTTCTGCTAACATATACAACTGGATACTTCGTACCCTCGTCTTCTTGAAGTAGGCAGCCACTCACTCCAAGGTTAGATGCGTCTGTCTGGAGAATCAGTTCCTTGTTCCAGTCTGGCATCCGTAGTATCGGCTCGGAACTCAAACAAATTTTTTGGGCATTGAACGCGTTCTCCTGAGCGTGTCCCCACGCGAACTTTGTGCCCTGGGACTTCTTTGTGAGGTCTGACAACGGCGCCGAGATTGCACTGTAATTTGGTACAAACTTCCGATAGTACCCGTTAGCCCCAGGAAACTCCTCACTTGTGTCTTGGTCGTCGGTCGGTCACAGTCGACAATGGCTCGCACCTTACTCTCCTGCGGTCTTACAGTCCCCTGTCCCAGCTTATGGCCTAAGTACTCGACTTCTGTCATCCCTATTAGCGTCTTGGTAGGTCTAGCTTTTAAATTTGCCCGTCTCAGTCGCTCGAAGACATTCCGACAACGTTCCAAGTGGTCAGGCCAATTTGCACTGTGTATAAGACAGTCGTCTACAAATGCATCTACCCCTTCGCCAGCATCTTTTAATACTTTCCTCATGAGCCTGTTAAATGTGGCGGGGGATCCCTTCAACCCGAACGGCATGACCCTGTACTGGTATAGCCCAAACGGTGTGGCGAACGCCGTCAGGTGTTTATCTTCCTCGGCCATCGGAACTTGATAAAAGCCCTTTGTCAAGTCCAGCTTGGTGAAATATTTTGCCTCCGCTAGATTGGAAATAATGGCTTCTACCTCAGGCATCGGTTCGGCGTCATCGGCAGTCACAACATTTAGCCGCCTGTAGTCGTTGCAGAAACGATGTTGACCATCGGGCTTCTTAACTAATACAATTGGACTATTGTACGGGGACTCGGACGGTTCGATGATTCTGGCCGCAAGCATCTTGCCTACCTCAGCATTGACAGCTTCTCTAGTTGAGTACGGTAGTTGGTAGGGTCTTACCTTCACAGGTTTTTGATCTAGCAATGGGATTTTGTGCTTGATCAGGTCAGTGAGCCCCGGTACATCGGTAAATATATCTTTGTATTCTTCCATGAGCTCTTGCATCTGTTCTCTCTGATCCTGATCTAGCGTGTCCCCTAACTGTACATCCCTGTAGGTTTCGGTCTGTTCTAGCTTAGGCATGACTGTCTCCAGAGGCATCGAAGTCGCTTCCTCTCCTTCATCGGTCTCGTCAATTATAGCTGCAGCTATTGCCTCTGTGTTTTCCTGTTCGTCTTCCCTCTCAATATACTTCTTCAGCATATTCGCGTGATACAGTCGTCTCTTCCCCTTGACGTTCACCATGTAGTTCACTGACCCTCTCTGCTCTTCTACTTTGTAAGGCCCTTTCCAAGTCATCTGTAGTTTCGATCCGTCACTTGGGAGAAGTATGAGGACGGAATCGCCCACTTGGAATTTCCTCTGTTTGGCCCCCCTATCGTAGTATTTCTTCTGCCTGTGTTTTTCGACGCTGCTGTTCTCGGCTACGACTTTCATGGCATCCTCCAATCGTTCCCTCATATCTACCACGTATTCGTACGATGACCTCGTTTCTGACTCCGCTTCCCCAGTCCACAGATTCTTCAGTATTGCAAGTGGTCCTCTCACAGGGTGACCGAACACTAGTTCAAACGGCGAAAAACCTGTACTGGCCTGTGGGGTTTCGCGATACGCGAACAGCAGTGGACACAACATTCTGTCCCAGTCCTTGGGTCTGTCATGAGCTACTCGGCGAAGCATATTCTTCAGCACTCCGTTAAATCTTTCACACAGACCATTGGCCATCGCGTGGTAGGGCGAGCAGAATATCTGTTTCGTTTTGAGAAGTGCACTGACCTCTCTCATCAGCTCACCGGTAAACTGTGATCCCCTATCTGAAACTATTTCCTTTGGTATGCCTAACCGAGAAAATATTTCCATTAACGCTTCACTGACCTGCTCAGCTGATATCCCCCTTAAGGCTACGGCATCCGGGAAACGCGTGGCATAATCTACTAGCGTCAAAATATAACGCGATCTCCCATGTTCCGTACGCGGAAGTGGACCAACCAAATCTATGGCGACGCGCGAAAAGGGCGTGTCGATCAGGGGTGTCGGCACTAGGGGTACCTTTGTCACCCTACCTTTATTGGATGTCCTTTGACACGCGTCACACGATCGACAGAAACGACCTACGTCCGCACCTATCCCAGGCCAAAAGAACGACTGCATTATTCTGTCCTGAGTGCGCGAAATTCCTAAGTGTCCCCCGAACACTCCTTCGTGAGCTATCTTCATCAGCTCACTTCGGTACTGCTTAGGTACCAACAACTGCTCCACATCAGCACGTCCAGCCCCGGCCTTCTTTACCCGATAGTAAATTCCCTTACTCTCCTTTATGTGAGTACCTACCTCAGCCGATTGCTCCAACGTGGCTCTCTCCCTTGAAACTCTCAAAGTTTCGTCCTCTCTCTGGGCCCGGGCTATCTCACCTGGTGTGAGTTCCCCTATCTTGGCCCCTACCCTTACCTTCTCCGTTGAGTTGCCCTTGGCCTCCTCATTATCTGTGGTCTGACTCACTTTCACACTCGCATTCTCACACTCATGCTCTTCCTTGTCAATCTCCACCTTGCGAGATCGCGTGAGTACCACACTTATCTTCTCAAGAGATGCCCCCTTTATGTTTCCTATAATCAAATCGGCCACTGGGTCTTCCACTACTAGCGCTTCGAGAAGCCCAGTATAAAATGGGGTTTCTACCCACATTTCCGCGACAGGAGCAGACCTTCTCGTCCCGTCCATCAGGACATAACTCCTGTTCTTCCCAGTTAAGCTGTTAGGAGGCAGTTTGTCCCTTTTTATAATCGCACACGTGCATCCCGTGTCACGAAGGATAGTAATCTCTTTATCCCCTATCCTCCCCTTCTCCAAAAATGGAGCGGATAAATCATTCTCCGGAACATCGTCTCCGGGCTCATGTTCTGTCGAACCTTCTAACTCAATACTCCTACCTTCCGTCTCCCAAGAAATGAAGGTCTGTGGCCCAACGCCCTGCTCAGCCCCTGGTTGAGTATTCGCCCTGCCCGATGACTCCCTCTGACTGTCATCGGCTTCCTCATCGCTGGTTAGTACGACTGCGGTCGTCTCTTTCTGTCTCTTCCTACAGAATCTCGCAATATGGAGAAGTGACCCACACGCAAAACAACCACGCCCACTCTCACGCTGGGACTTACCTCGGTTGTCCTCGACAGTGGCAGCAGCACCCTTCTTCGTCCTGCCCTGGTCACACTGCCTACTCAGGTGATTGGGAGAGCCACAGTTGAAGCATACCGGTTTACTCACTCCTAAACCCTTACTTCTGCTCTCCTCAACCTTCTTACCTGACTTCTGCTGTTGCTCCAGCCCTCGCTTCGACTGATGAGCCTCACTATACAAGTCCGCCATCTCAACTAACTCATGCACGGACTTGGGGTCCCTCTCTTTCAAATATATGGAAAGATTACAGTCGACAATCTTCAACATCTGCTCCCTGACTAACAGATCCGTAATCCCTTCCATAGTTCTCTCTGCCTCTGAGAGGTCTACCCACCTCTCAAAATATCTCTGCAATCTCACGGACAGCTGCGTATAAGTTTCGTCCTTATCTAGACGACTCTCCCTAAACTTACGCCTATAACCGTCTGCCGTGAGGTGATACTTCTTGAACAACACCTTCTTTACCTTCTCGTAATCCCTACTGTCTTCATCGCTGAGACCGGAATAAACATCTAACGCCCTGCCAGTTAACAATGCCCCTAACATGTCTGCCCAGGTGTCTTCTTCCCAATCATTTGCCTGCGCGAGCCTTTCAAATCTTTTCAAATACGAGTCGAGATCCTCGCGCGAGTCATCAAAAATGGCAATTTTAGGTACCTTCGGGGCAGCAGATTTTCCATTCCCTTTACCATTGTGACACCCGTTTTTGGCTAGTTCCCGTTCGCATTCCATTCTCTCCCTTTCAAATTGTCTTTCCTTCTCCTTTTCTTCTCGTTCGCGCTCCTTTTCTTCTCGTTCGATAGCCCTTTGTTCTCGGTTTTGGGCTTTCTCTTCGTCCCACCTAATTTTGAATTCCTCATCACTAATGCCTTCTTGTCTGGCAAGCTTCAGTGCGCCCAGATAGTCCATCAGCAATTGACCTGTAAACAAAGCTAACAATAAAGCGTGGATCGTAACTGTGAAGTTAACAACAATATTCCTGCAATAGCAAACAACAATTTTCTCTGTGTCAAAAGATAAAATTGAACAGTCAATGCACAGGTAAAATCAGAGCATGTCGCAGGCACTAAATGTCAATCTCTCTCACTCGCCTCAGGGCAGATGACCTGTCCACACAATCACACAATAGCCCCTTGACACGACCCAGATCAAAATTAAATGTTATTTACTAGCAGGATCCCACTTCTGACACCATTGTGATGTTTCCACTTTCTCTCACTAACTTTCTTCTGACACCAGCCGTGATGGGCACGGCACAAACACACTAAATAATCGACTATCTCTCTTCTATAAGTTATAACAAACGATATCTGTATTGCTTACATATATACAATAATTATTAATTCATTCAATAATAATAGGAACATAGGTCATACAATTTCATGTGAATTTCGATGGAATGAAGTTGGTGCAAATCAGTACATGCTAATTAAATGGCTTCGTAATATTCAATTTCTAGCACATTTTATAAAACACATGGGAACATTCAGCATAAGGAAACCTCTCCTTTAGGGGTGTATGGCGCTATCTGGGCACTGGTTCTTCCTCTCTACCCTGGCTTGACTGCGCAGTTAGATCAACAGGTATCGGCAGGTACAAATAGGTCGGGAAGCCAAGAAGCCACGATGTCCTTAATCAAAGTACAAGAAGTTGAGAAGCCAAGAAGGTGTTGTTCTTCCTCCTCTGTAGAAAAACAATCGCAACTTCCTAATCTACTGCTGGAAGGCATGACTTCCGTACTTACTCCATGACGGATATTCGTCATTAATACTTTTAACCGCTGACACTGTTATAAGTCAGGCTGCAGCTCCCATACTCCATAGGCTCCCATATAGGCAATAGAATAAACGATCAATACAGTTTTAATGATATTTACACGTTCCCCACGAAGAATAACGCTCTCTCTAACAGACCCCATCCTATAAGGTTTCGTAACATATATGTAACGGCGTTTCCGTGACTCTCTCAGAGGCAGTAGTTATACCAAAGTAAACCCACTAGATTTAGGTTCTACAATCATGAACATTAAGTAAAATACACATACATCGTACAATTAACTTACCACTCAGCAACAGCTCAAATGCCGACAAGATACCAAAGATACCACGCTCTGACAAAGGATGTTTGCGGGTTCCCTGACCTTCCCCACTCACAAGACTAGTACAAAGTTACAGTTGCAGTTGTGGTCTCCTCTTCGGCACGAAGCTGGTGAGTGCTCTCAGCGGTCTGAAGTTGGAAGGAGCGTTCGGGGATTTATACCCAGTCAGGTAGCGTCCCAAGACGCCCACCGAGTGTGCATTAGTTATCCTAATAGCCACCCCCGTCGGCTCCACGTCAAATACTATTGAAACAGCTCTACCCCCCAAGCAATTCCCAGGTGATCTGATCGACAAGTACGGCGGTCAAGTAAACACTACCCTTTTCGGGTGTCAAAGCGCTTCAGTTGCATCCCATACTTTCCCCCTCTGGCCTACAATGACTCTGTCTCCCCGCCGTTAACTATCTTCCCACGCTAGTTATAGGCACAATATTATTATAACTACTAGTTATACCTTGCCAATCTATCACCCTGTTACACCATCCATCCATCCATCCATCCATCCATCCATCCATCCATCCATCCATCCATCCATCCATCCATCCATCCATCCATCCATCCATCCATCCATCCATCCATCTATCTATCTATCTATCTATCTATCTATCTATCTATCTATCTATCTATCTATCTATCTATCTATCTATCTATCTATCTATCTATCTATCTATCTATCTATCTATCTATCTATCTATCTATCTGTCTATCTATCTATCTATCTATCTATCTATCTATCTACCTACCTGTCTATCTGTTTGTCTGTCTGTCTATCTATCTGTCTGTCTGTCTGTCTGTCTGTCTATGTGTATGTCTATCTGACTATCTATATATCTATTTATTAATCTATTTATCTATCTATCTGTCTGTCTCTCTGTCTGTCTATCTGTCTCTCTGTCTGTCTATCTGTCTATTGTGCCATGGCTGAAGTTCAATCTAAACTCGGTACACCCCAAAGCGTCAACTTATCTCCAAATGTCCCAGTTTCGCTCGTTCCTACTTACACGCGCACAGTGTTTACAGAGACGCCTGAACCAGCGCTTCCTAGAAAGCTGTTAATCAATGATGAATTGCTATCTGGCCTGTCAAAAATCAGGACCTGTAAATCCACGTAACGCAAGGACAAAAGGAAACAATAAAAAAAAAAAATTTAAAAATTATGACACCCCCCCCCCCCTCACCACACACACACAGGCACTCAGATTGCGCTGTCTCTTTTAATTGTTTCAAACATGAAACTTTTAGTTCGGGGGGTAGGAAAGAGGAGGGGGAATACTGGAACTTGAAAAGGATTAAAAGCAAGGGAAAAAGAAAAAAAAGGAAAGGACAGAAATCTTTCAATCCGAGAGCGAGTGCAAACAAAATGTGGGGAAAAAGAGAACAAGCGCTTGGCAAAAGGTTTAATAGAATCGATCTACGTTCTTTTTTTCTTTGTTGTTATTATTTGTTATTTTCTTTGTGTTCTTTGAAATCAGGGAGGAATCAATCGTGCGATGTTTGTGACAGCCTTCGCCCTTGCATGGAAGCAATTGGAAGGAAAGAAAGAAAGAAAAATGTAAGAAAAAATAGTATTAAAAAAGGCACAGTTTAGAATCATTAAGTCTAGCAGCTAAAATATTTTCCTGGTCCTGTTATTTCCAGGAGGTTTTATTGGTTCTTTATGAGGCTTCGGTCTCAGAAAGCTGTAAATAAAAGTGGGATGGCGGTGGTTCTCAGTTCTTTGAAGGTTACCCTGGCTTGTGGATTTACGTCAGTGCTGACGAAATTAATACGTCTCCTGCTGGGACTATGTCCATCCATCCATCCATCCATCCATCCATCCATCCATCCATCCATCCATCCATCCATCCATCCATCCATCCATCCATCCATCCACCATCCATCCGTCCGTCCATCCATCCATCCATCCATCCATCCATCCATCTTTCTGTCCATTCATCCATCCATCCATCTGTCTTTCTGTCCATCAATCCATCCGTCTGTCTGTCTTTCCGTCTGTCCGACAATCCATCCATCAATCCATTCATCCATCTGCTTTTCCGTCCATCCATCCATCGAGCCATCCATCTATCCATTCATCCATCCATCCATCCGTCTATCCATCCATCCATCCGTCTGTCCGTCCATCCATCCATCCACCCATCCATCCATCCATCCAGCCAGCCAGCCAGCCATCCATCCATCCATCCATCCAGCCATCCAGCCAGCCATCCATCCATCCATCCATCCATCCATCCATCCATCCATCCGTCTATCCATCCATCCATCCACCCATCCATCCATCCACCCATCCATCCATCCATCCATCCATCCATCTGTTAGTCCATCCATCCATCCATCCATCCATCCATCCATTCATCCATCTGTCTGTCCATCCATCCATTTATCCATCCATCCATCCATCCATCCATCCGTCTGTCTGTCCGTCCATCCATCCATCCATCCATCCATCCATCCATCCATCCATCCATCCATCCAGCCAGCCAGCCAGCCAGCCATCCATTCATCCGTTCATCTGCACGTCCTCTGTCCGCCCGTCCTCCCGCCCATCTGTTCGTTCGTCCGTCCGTGCGTCCATCCATCCATCCGTCCATCCATTGTTGGATTATTACATTTTCCTGTTGGCGCATTCTTTTCTATAATATTATCTGATAGTCCTCAGTTGCCTGTTGGCGTAAGTCTTGCATATGGTAGAAGAGTGACAAAATGTGGTGTTTAGTATTAAGTTCTATGAGCTGTCATTATGTCATTATGTCGTATGCGCGAATTTGAGTCTGAGTTTCTGTTTTACGGCACGTCGGCACGATAACGGCCACTTTGTGGTTATCAAGGTTTATTTGGGTACTTCATTTATGGTTGCTTTCAGAGCTTCTAAAGTTCACAAATAGAATTAAATAAGTTCGTTCTCAAAATTTGTTTCTTATGGATCTGAAAAGAGTTTTGTAAATGAGTCGAAAAGCTCTTAAATCCAGCCGTAGAAACTTAAGCTGGGTTTTCATGTGTACGGAGACGGCAACGGAAACGGTAAAAAACCTTCAAGTAATGAAGTAGAAAGAACAGTTTTATTTGTACGAGAGTGTCTTTTCCGTACACACGGAAACACTCTTTCTTTTTACTGCTTGATAGATTTTTGTCGTTTTCCGTTTCCGTACACAAGGAAACACGGCTTTAGCCTCTCTCGGAAAAAGACAGAACTCACTGTGGGTCCACGTTAGAAAATAATTCTTTCATGGATCCGCAGGCATGGTGTCTTCTTCCGATATACCAGAAATCTACGCATTGTCAAAATAGTATAAAAACGACAGAAAAACTGTGGGGTCGCAGCAAGGTTATAGGCAAAGTCAAAATTTCTGTCCTCTCTTTTCATTTGCGTTTCATTGTATCGTTTGGGTATTATTTCCTACGTGAGGCTTTGCTACATACAACTTTTTCTTTCTGCCAAATTTTGACATTCAGTCAAAATATGTTTTTCTGACAGTTTGCAATCGAAGACCCCATCGTACGCCCAGCCTGAAAACCACTGCTCTTGAATGTCAGCCTGTGCAGTATTTCCAATCAAATGGCGTGCTATTGTTAAAGACAGTTTTGTTCAGTTGCGAAATTGGCAGATTGTTTCACGGTGGCAAGTTCTGAGGGCTGATCTAATCATGGCGGAAACGTGCGTGGAATATGGCGTAAAGGACAAACTGTAATGAAAAGATAAGATTATTTTGTTTGGAGAGACAGAAGGGCAGACAGACAGATAGATAAACAGGCAGCCAGGCAGGAAGATAGGCAGACAGACAGACAAACACACACACACACAAACAGCAGACAGACAGACAGTGTGGATTGGGACAGACAGACACACAGACAGACAAACAGACAGACAGACAAACAGATCAAATAGATAGATAGATAGATAGATAGATAGATAGATAGATAGATAGATAGATAGATAGATAGATAGATAGATAGATAGATAGATAGATAGATAGATAGATCGATAGACAGAGAGACAGACAGACAGATAGATAGATGAATGAATAGATGGATGGGTGTTTGATAGTGGATAATTGAATGGGTAGGTGGATATGTGGGTGGGTTGATAGATACACTAAGTTAGTCTTCTCGAAGATAATTGGTTTCACCACAATTTCCTTCTACTCTCTCCATGGTTCCCACCATCTGATTCCAGAAGATACACCTGTGAGGGGAAGGTGGGCGGACCCATTTATTGCCTTCTGTTGTCATGGCAACAGTTTCAACAAAAGTTGTATTTATTTTGAACTCATACCCACACAGGTGCAGTAGACAATGCTGTGGTAATGCAAAGTCTGTCTTTTCGGAAACAGCCCTGTCTTTTGTCGTATACGGTGTTTCTCAGTCTCACGCAGAGATTTAAGCTTCTTGCGACAAAGGCCTTTTGAACATGCTCCAATCAGAGAAATAAAGCAAACAACCAACATAAATTCAGGCTTGTTTCTGGTGCACACGGAAGCATTTCTCTGCGTCACTGGAGGGCAGAGGTGTCCATTTCTGTCGGCGTTTAATGTCTTGTCTGCCAGAGCAAGATAGAGCAAATGTGTTTGCCATGTTTTAAAAACATGCGGCTTTTTTCTTTCACTTGCTTGCTCGGTATTTGAAGCGTGGGTTTGAATAAAGAAGTATATAATATATACCTTTTTATCTTCACATTCACAACTGCACCAAAAAAAAACAAAAACAAAAAAACCGACCGCTTAAATTTTGGATGGAAATGAAGTTTTAACAACAAATTGCTTTCAAAATAGAAATGATTATGACTTTGCAGCTTTTCTTTTCACTTATTTGCTTGGTATTTGAAGTGTGGGTTTGGAAAAGGAAGTATTGTATGTTTTTATTTTCACATTTACAATTGCAAAGAAGAAGGGATACCTAATCATTGGATGACAATCAAATGTTAACCACAGTGGCTTTCGACATGGAAATAGTTTTGACTTTGCTATCGTTGTAGTTGGCAGCTTTTCATTTCACTTGTTTGCTCAGAATTTTCAGATACTGGATTTGGAGAACAAAAAAAATTAATGTATATTATGCCTTTTTATTTTCACATTTACTATAGCAAAAAAATATGGAATATTTTTACAGTTTTGGATGAAAATCACGTCTTAACCTCAGCGGTTTTCCAAATAGTAATAATTATGACTTCGTTTTTGTTGCAGTTGGCAGCTTTTCATTTCACTTGTGTGCTCGATATGTGAAGCTTGGGTTTGGAGAAGGAAATAGTATATCTTTTTATTTTCACATTTACAATTGCAAAAAAAGAAGGAATGCTTAAATTTTGGAAGAAAATCAAATGTTAACCACAATGGTTTTTCAAAATAGAAATAAATGTAACTTTGCTATTATTGTAGTTGGCAGCTTTTCATTTCACTTGTTTGCTTGGTATTTGAAGTGCGGTTTTCGATATGGAAATGATATACCTTTTTATTTTCACATTTACAATTGCAAAAAAAGAAGGAATGCTCAAGTTTTGGATGAAAATCAGGTGTTGACGACAATGTGTTTTGTTTTAAAAAAAAGAAATAATTATGACTTCGCGATTGTTGTAGTGTGCAGTTGATGCTTTTCTTAACGAAAGAAAACAGCAATGAAACAAACACAAAAAGGAGACAAGAAATCTGGCGGTTTTTCCACGCATTATTGGGTTTATTATTTCATAATTATCTATTATATATTTCAGTAACTCGCAACCTTTGGCATGACTAACTGACCAAACTATACATTCTTCAGGCCTTAAATTTGGCAGGAAGGTGGCAATTGAGATAAGGAAGATGATGGCTATAATTAAAAGTTGTTTACTTCAAGCATGCATTTTTAAAAAATAACAATGTTTATTGCTATGTAACATCTGTTTGTTTCGTTTATTATAGTATCGTACATGACATAAAAAGTGACCGTATCAAGCGTTCAGTTTAATACGTAATGTTCTGGTGCGCATGAGTTCTGAAGCAAGACTGTAGTTTATTACTTATATTATACTAGAGAGAGGGGGGATCACATGATTGTTTATTCTGGGCAATGCCCGGTAGCTCCTCTAGTTATTTATATTATTAGTTTTGTGCTTCATATTGCCGATTTCGGTGACAGCACATCTAATTTGAACTGTTTTCTGAGATTTAATCTTGCTTTGCGTGCGCGCTCGTGTGTGTGTCTGTGTGTGTGTGTGTGCGTGTGTGTGTTTGTGTGTAACCCAGAATGTACTTTTGACACTTTATCACAAATTTGATCTAGATTTTTTTTTCTTTTTTTTTCTTCAAAATTAATCCCACCTCCCCCCCCCCCCCTCCCGCGAGAATAAATAAATAAATAGAAATAAATAGCCTCGAAAAGAATCAATTTAGTCTGCGTCATCACCACATTGGTAGTCTGTCTATTATATTCTCTTAGACTGTTACTCGAAATAGAAGAAATCATTTTCTACAGCAAACATACCAGTTTGTGACTTACGTTGGTTTAGTTTGTGAAAAAGACACACAAAAAGGGGGGGGGGAAGGGGGCGAGGGAGGGGGGAGGAGGAAGGGATGGTGAGAGAAATCCATTCTAGAGAAGAAAATCACTGTCTGGACCAGCCCAGAAGTGACAATGTGTTTATCTCACGACGTGATCAGTAAAATTACAATATTACAGTCTTTTTTATCGTTCCAGCGCTCGTTGATTTACGACTTTGTTATTCCAGGTAATCAGATTCAAGCACATCATTAAGCGCGTACCTACCCTGACCTCGCGGAGTGATCTGCGCGGCTGCTGCTATCGATTGCTCGGCATGTGGTTCGCCGTAAGCGTCCGCCTGGGACTCGTTTTCATTCATCTGCATAAGATACATCACTGGAATTACAGAATTAGTGCGGACGGGGCGAATTAGGTCCTCTAGAAATCACAAGATTAGTCAGAAAACTCCGGAATTTTACGAGTCCCTGTGCAGATTCTTGTGTTCCTTTTCTAATTTTGGTCACGACCCGGAAAAATATACAAGATTAAAATAGTTTTGATGAGGGCACGCAGATTTCTTTGTTGGAGAAGAACATGCTAGGGAATTGTGTTTAGGTCTCCATTTTGGGAGGTTCGCCGTCCTTGGCATTTACACCTCACTTTTCCTGTTCTTGTTTCTGTGTGTTTTTGCGGTAGGATTAGTCTTTGAAGAATTTTGCCCGGACAGCGGCCTTGTTCGGCCTGCTCTTCTCGACTTCCAACTGTTAAGGTATCTTTAACGTGCGCAACGTTCCACGGGCCCTCCGGGTTTTTTGTCCTTATTCGAGAGGACTAGGTACTCCATCCTACCTACTATAGGATCAGGGACAGGAATCCCCCCCCCCTCCTCCCCAACACTTCCAAACATGCCTGCACCGACCGGGGATCGAACCCTGTACATATGGCATGAGAGGCGAGTACCTTACGTCTAGACCAGCGTGACTCCCAGTAGGGGGTTGAATGGGGATGGTGCAGATTAGAAGGTGGTGGGGGAAAGTGGGATGGGGGCTACTCAAGGCAAGGCAAAGTTCTTGTAGCTAGGCGAGGTCACAGATACTACCCAAGATGGATCTGAAGAATGTTATAAAAATAGGCTATTGTTAAAAGAACGTACTCACCCTAAGAGTTTTCCGCTAGGGGTGCGTAAGTATACGTACCTATCCCTAACCCCGTCCTTATCCTCAACCCTAAATCTCATCAAATCCCTAACCCTGCCTCTTAACCTTTCAACCCCCAAAACAGGAGGAAAGCAAAAAAAGTCTGAAAGAGTAATTAATTAAGGCTGTCGTTAGGAGTATTTCGGGAGGAGCTCTCTAGCTCTGAAGTCACAAAAGGCTTTAAAATACGCATTCCTAGCGCAAAGAGCTTGGGGGAACGTCCGTTCTTATAACAACATTCATAAAAATGATATCATTTTTGGTGTTTCAACAAAACTAGTAATGTTGAGCTCATAATTATGTACAACAGACAATGCCGTGATGAGGTCAATTTAATCTTTCTTTTCGGAAAAAATTCTGTCTTTTGTCGTGTTCGGTCGTTATGTACAAGAAAAAGTTTAAATTTCAACCCGAGATGACAGTATGCCTAGGTGCACATCAGCCCTTTTCGATCAGCCAAATCGTTGGATAGTGACGTCAGGACAGTTGGGTTCATCGAGACCTGGCGCGCCAGCCAACTAGTTGGGTATCATGGAAACTCAGTGTCGTGACGTCACGATCCAATTTGCAGGCCGATCAAACTCGGCTAGTGTAGGCCTGGGCTAATAGCGTGCTCCTATTAAGCGTGCTTTTTTTTTTCTACCCGTGTTTTTGACGAGCGTGATTTTATTTCGAAAAGTATTGTACCTCAAAAAAATTCACCAACATAGGAACATCTGCAATAGTGGTTCTCAGGCTGTCGTCCCCTTAAACCCCAAATTTCCTTTCATCGCCTCCCTTCCCTTAATCAAACCCAACAGACATATTTCACAAGAAGACAAGACTACACACAAATTATGATGTTAAGTTCTTCAAAGCCTTATCAAGGACATCAGGCGTGTTGATTATTCATTATAAAACAGAAAGCATTTTTTATCAACTCTTTTATCCACCCTCAACTCTCAATTCTCTTAGCAACGTGTTATGGGAGGAAATCTTGCCACACCCAAAGCATTGAAGGCCAATGGAATCAACTGTTTTCATTGTGTGCTTTGATTAGATGTTCACTTTATAAATACTATAAATAAAATTTTAAACGTTATGAACAGACTTTATTGTGAAACGGTGAGATTTCCAAATGTAACACAGTGTCTTTTACCTTCACTGGTCTCCATTATTGTTCAGCGGTACTAATCTCCTTTAATGTTGTTTTGACACGTCGATGTATTGAGTAATCACGGAGAGCAGGCAAAGAATAAAAGTGACTGAGATGATTTCGACAAATAGATTATCAAATCAATAGTTAAATGAGAAGAAAAGTAGCATCTGCCACTCCATCTTCCCTGTTGTCGTGTTGGCTCCCAATTGCCGTTCCAAGGCCGTGCGTAAAGTTCCTTCATATTTTTTATCTTCAGAAAATCATGTTGTCTAAACATTATTGCTGCTAGGAAGACGATGATTATAAATTTGGTATTTTGGACATTGGAGCTTTCATAGACCTAGAAATCAAAACAAATTAAATATTGCTTGCGCGCCAAAGTCATTTGTTGTGGAATCACTGCACTGAAAGTTAGCCAGTTTAAAAGGCAAAAGGCAGCATAATTAGTTATAGTGGTGGTATTAAGGTTAAATAAACAAGGTGTTGGAGTTCTTTTTACTTGTCGGGGACCTTAGCCTAACGCTTTTTCTAACTAAGGTGCCTGACCCAGCATGTTTGTTTAAAAATACCAAATTTCTATGCCTTAACACTGTATCACATGTGCCACTTCGAGCTCTGGAGGGTTAATTATTGTTCCCGTGAGAGAAGCATTTTAAAGAGAACAGGTCAGACGCAGTAATTAAGCAGCGCTGATAGTAATCAGTCAATTCAAGTGCCTCCACCGAGGTATTAAGTTATGTCTAGGAATGTCTACAGTCTAGACTCCCCCAGTCATAAAACGTCTCAGCGGGTGCACTAATTGACATAAATTTGTCCTGAGACAAGCGTCACAGAGTTTATATAAACAGCATTTAGCAAATTAGCGATAGAGCCACAGAGAATAGATACAGGGGAAAGATAAGCTGTGAAGTCAGTGAGTGGCTGAAGCTGGTGAGATGTTTGTAAAGACAAGCAAGAAAGGAGGTTAAAAATCTGTGAGAGACTGCACGAAAAGTGAAGAAATGGATTAATCCCACTGATTTCATTCCTGTGCCTTGCTCCATCTTTCTTCCTCTCAGTTCAGGGTTGTTCCTTTTCTCTCAATCTCTCTCTCTCTCTCTCGCTGTGTGCTATCCTCTCTCTCTCTCTCTCTTTCTCTCTCTCTCCTTCCTTTGCCCTTCTGTCATCCCTTCCCTTCTTCCTCTCTCTCTGTGTCTCCCTCATTCCATCACTCCTTTTGAGCCTCTGTCTCTCTCTCTCTCTCCGATCCTCCCCCATCCCCTCCCTTCCTCCGTGGTGGGTGGATGATGTGCGCTTCTGGTAGGGGTTTTCTGCTGTCCTCTCGTTCTGCTAAATTCTACCGTCTCGCTTTTTCCTAGGACAATGTGACCGTCGTTGTGTGAACGTGCTTTCTTCTAACTCACACTCAAACTCTCTCCCTGTCCCAATCTCTGTGTGTCTGTCTGTCTGTGTGTCTATCTGTCTGTCTGTCTGTCTCTCTCTCCCTCTCCCTCCCTCCTTCCCTCCTCCCTCCAGTCTCGCTTGAATGATCTCAATGTCTTTCACGTTCGCGCTGTCTCTCTTTCATTACTCACTGTTACCTTTCTTCTTTCTCTTTTTTTTCCTTCACGTGATACATCTCTTACTCGTTATAATTGCTTTTCTTCCTCGTGCTGTTTCCTGATCTCTTCCTATTGTTTTCTTATCGTGTCGAATTTAGTCTCTTCAACCATCGCTTGCCATGAACGTATCACCTCTCCGGCTTTCAGCATGAATTCAGATCTACGGATTTAGCTAAGAAACAGGTAGAGAAGCTCTGTTTTCTACATTCTGTCTTAAAAATTCCACCCCATGTATTTCTCTTTCTCTTTCTTCTTCTTCCAGACTGACACCAGAATATCCATAAACCAAGACTGAAATCAGGTAGGCCTTTTATGTTTCTCGACTATTTCAACAGTCGGTGTGAAACTCAAAGTTGTAACTTTGTGTGTGCGTGTGTGCGTGCGTGTGTGCGTACGCGCGTGCATGCGTGCGTGTGTGTGTGTGTGTGTGTGTGTGTGTGTGTGCGTGTGTGCGTGCGTGCGTGCGTGCGTGCGTGCAACGTGTGTGTGTGTGTGTGCGTGCGTGCGTGCGTGCAACGTGTGTGTGTGTGTGTGTGTGTGCGTGCGTGCGTGCGTGCGTGCGTGCGTGCGTGCGTGCGTGCGTGCGTGCGTGCGTGCGTGCGTGTGTGTGTGTGTGTGTGTGTGTGTGTGTGTGTGAACTCGTGACGTCGGTTCTTATTTATTCTAATTCCACGTTTTGCACAACTGAGAAATTCGGTATGAAACGTTTCCGCTAGAACTATGATAAACAGTCAGAATAAATCGGAACTGTGAAACAGCTTGATAAGTGATGCCGCAACGCATTTTTAAACAAGTGTCAAGATTGGGGGAAACGACAAAGTCCACAAAAGAGCCCTGTTACTTTGCATGTTCTCCTCCATGATACACTCTGTTGAGCTCTAATCCCTGTAACAGTTTCGCCAATATTTTGCGAACCGCTACTTTTACGTGTATAAAATGTGTGTGTATGTGTGTGGGAGCAAAAGAGAGTGAGTGAGTGAGAATGAGAGTGAGAGTGAGAACAAACGAGAGGGGAGAAGAAAGAGAGAGAAAGATAGAGAATGAGAGAGTAAGCAAAAGATTTAGAAATTTCGCTTTTTTTTTTTAGTAAATGCGTAATCCAATAATGTGCGAGCTCCTGGGGGGAATCTATTATGTAATACACACGTACCTTGAACACATGACTCGAAACCCACTTTTACCTTCTCAAAGAGCTAAAATCTGTTCACGGTGTAAAAGATCATTATCATTCTTTTGCAACGACAGAATTATTTTTTTTCCTTGAGCCCAAAAGGGGCGGTTCATAAAGTACTTAGTACTTACCCTGGGGGGGGGGGGGAGAGGGGGGGGGTGTGTGCATGGGGTGGGGGTGGAAGTTTCAAGGAGCGCACACGCGCTTTACAATAACGGTGATGCGTTTTAAAAATTGGCTTACATTTATAATACTTTTATTTTACAAATTTAATGAATTATTTTAAGATTATAATTATAAGAATCAAATATAGGATGGATCATGATACAATCATTAATATATCACCTGAAGCTTTGAACTATCATGTTGTTGTCATGAAAATGCATTGGTGGAGGGCGGGCGAAGCTAAGCGCGTGAAAAGCGGCGTGCATGGGGGAGGGTGGGGGGGGGGGGAATCAAAATTTATAAAATCGAGCGTAGGTACTTTCTGAACGGCCCCCCAAAGGTAAACTTTGTCACAAAGCCAGAGCTAAACGCCTCATTTATGTTGTTGCATGCAACAGCAAGACAAGCAGATGTAAGTAAAAATTCTGCCGTTCTATGCAAAAAGACTTTATCGTAAATGGCCAAAAAAAAAAAAACATATTCCAGGTAGCAACCTTACGAAAATCCGGCACGTAGGATTTAGGTCAAGTTTGCTTATAGGAATGACGTCTTTCCTACATAGATCTGCTCTATTTTTCTTCAGGTAATAAATCTCTTACCTGTTATAATTGCTTAAAATAATTTCTTTCTCCTGCGGTTACCCGAATAATTCTTTTCTTATCGTGTCGAATTTTCATCTCTTCAACTGACGCTTGCCATGAAAGTATCACCTCTCCGACTTTCTGCATGAATTCAGATCTACGGATTTAGCTAAGAAACAGGTAGAGAAGCTCTGTTTTCTACGTTTTGTCTTAAAAACTCCACCAATTTTTATTTTTTTTTACGACTTCGTGCCGATGTTGGTTTGATGTAGGATATCCCCCTCTGAGGTAATTCTATCACCCCCCCATGGAAATCCAATACAAATATACGTCGGACTGACGTAGGAATGCTGACAGGGGTATCCACTTTATTATTTGTTCAATTTTCATATTGTGATGACCAACAAAAAAAAAACAAACAAAAAAAATACGAGATTAGTATAGAACCCAGTTAGAAAAGTAGAACATATTTATTTCAGTCCATAGAATGATATTTGGTCTCGATTCGCCTCAACAAGACTCTATAGCCAGATGCGTGCCCGTATTTTACCAAGGTTCCATATCATGTCATTTCATGTAATTTTATAAGCCTACTAGCCGGGTACCCGTTCCATGAACAGGTTTGTGTAGGTTTTTTTTTTTTGGTAAAACTTAAGACGCCTGTGAACTAAAAAAGGCATTAATGCTGCATAGATAGCTTATAAGACATGCAACAACAAAGGACACCACTTCAGACTGAAAGGAATAAGAACAAAAGCCGAGATGCGTAGGGTCATCCCCAAAACTCAGCGATAGGACAGTACACAGTGTGCAGTGGTGCGCACCGAAAATTTTCAGGAAGTGATGATGTCATAAAAACCTACAGCATGTCTGATGTCAATGAGCCTAGTGAAAATTGGGGAAACAATAAATTTCCAATAAAAAAAAAACTACAGCGATTTGAGACTTCTATTAAAAACTCTGCACCCTTACATCCATTCTGATGCACCATATAAAATTTGAAGTCTGAGTGTTGAGTGGTTCAGAAGCCTTTTGCAACGAAAAATCTCAAGTCCACATATATAATATATATAGTATAGATTATTGAGTTATGACGGATATGTTTCCGTGATGACGCGTAGGATGCGTGTACTATGTACTATGTGCTCTTAAACGCCATGTGAACGTGTATTTCCCCCGTGAGATAATAAAATGATTGATATTGTTTTATGTTAAGACTGTTGTATGTATACTGTCATGGTCATTCCACAGTTACCTAAGTCATGTTTTAGTGTTGTTTTTTTTTGAAAATCAAAGAAAACTGTTTACTCCGAATATACAATCATGTAGTAGTAGCTGTTGTTAGGGGAGCGTAGTGTTTTACCTAGAAAGCTGTAGCTGGGCAGTGACCACAACTCTGTATTTTCTCTATTTGGCTTTGCAATTACACTACGCTCTAATAACAGTCTGAAAAAGTGATTTATGTGGATGCAGGTTTTCGTTTCAAAACTCATTTATAGAGCTAAGTCAGCGAAACAAAACAATGTAACTGTTGAAAGGTGCAACGCGATTGTCTGATTTAAGTGAACATTTAATTCATCTCAAAACACCAACAAGAAAAAATGACCCAGGCAGTTGTGGAATGACACTGACGATACGGTGTTTTTTGCGTAAAACTACTCCGTTCTGGGAAAGAACTTGAACTGACCTATAATGTTATATAAATCGTTGGCTTGTTGGCTTGTCAACTCTGTCACACTGCTGGTCCTGCCTTGTCACCTCGCGCCAGTCTCCGGTAATTACTCTATATTTACCAGCTTGTCACTGATTGCCGCTACTACGACATCGTGGACCAGGGGCGTCGACCTGGTGGGGGCACAGTTACACAGTTTGCTCTGGTGGTATTTCGTCCCCTTGGAGTGACAAGGCTCTAACTCCACCATTTGACTGAACTGAGTAACACACTACACACGACTTCTACAGGCCCTCTCCATTGTGTGTCAAAGTATCGAGCAGAATCTCTGTGTAATAATTCGTAAATAATTCGTAAATAGTATTATTGAAAGGAAAAAAAAGTCGCACCCCTAGAGACTAAGAGCACATGAATCTTCAATCATCCAAGTTGATGGAAGGGAGTTTAGGAACCTTGTCATTCTAATTGGACGATTTACTATCTAACTTTTCAGCTCGAAAGGATTTTCAGGCTGAGGATTTGAAACTAGATTTACGCTCGCCATGAAGTTAAATTATTTAATGAATTTAACGGGATGGAAGGGGCGAGTGGAATGGAGTTTGGAGAAAGTACGTCGACACGAGAACGGTCATATTGTGCTATGAAAACTGAAGACGATAGACAAAATACAAAAGAACGATTGTCTGAAGGGGCCATTGCCTGATAAAAGTTTGAGAAACACTGGTTTAAATAATCACCCACGTACCGTCAGCCGTCACATATATTATCTATTATATATTTCAGTAACTTGCAACCTTTGGCATGACTAACTGACCAAACTATACACTCTTCAGGCCTTAAATTTGGCAGGAAGGTGGCAATTGAGATAAGGAAGATGATGGCTATAATTAAAAGTTGTTTACTTCAAGCATGTATTTTTTAAAAAATAACAATGTTTATTGCTATGTAACATCTGTATTTTTGCATGTTTGTTTCGTTTTATATAATTATATATTTCACAAAATCTCCACCTTTGAACGCAATAGGCTTTTTTATTAGACCACCTATACTAACCCAATTTTACATGTTCATTTCCAACACTGCGGAGGGTGCACAAAGTTGTTATTATTTTGATTAGTTTGGATCTTGAATTTATAGAAAATGCATTTTCATCGTGCTGTCATTTTCATCCTCCATCTTGGCTCCATTCTGTTATCGTACCGTGCATAAAAAGTAACCATATCAAGCTTGGTGCGCAGTGTCCTGGCGCGCATGAGTTCTGCAGATTACTACTTTTATTGAGAGAGAGAGAGAGAGAGCTAGAGAGAGAGAGAGAGAGAGAGAGGGAGCAAGCAAATGATTGTTTATTCTGGGCAATGCCCGGTACGTCATCTAGTTATATTATAAGCGAGCATAGAGTCATAAATTACATTCTCTCTCGTGCCGTACCTAGCACCTAGACTTTGGCTGCAATATTGCACACATAATAAAAGAGGTACGAGAAGGTATGGTTTTACATTATCCCAACTAATTACTCATTACATATTATACGCATGTATAGTATCATAAATTATGTCTCTCTCTCATGTCATACTTAGCACCTGAACTTAAACGACAATATTCCCACGTTTTGTCGTTTAGCAGCATAACTGTAATAACTCGTTACATAATCATATAAGCAAGGCATAATAACATCATAATTTACATCTCTCTCATGCCATACTTAGCATCTGGACTTAAAACGACATGTAACACATATAATGAAGGAGATGCGAGAAGATATGGTTTCTCATTATCCCACTGTTTGTCGTTTAGCAGCACCACTATTAATTTACTCGTTACATTATTATAAGCATAGCATGATATCATAAATTACGTCTATCTCGTGTCATACTTAGCACCCAGACATAAACTACGACCTTACATCACGCATACTTAATGAAGAAGGTGCGAGTAGGTATGGTTTCTCATTATCCCTCTTTACGTGTTTTAGTAGCATAAATTATGGTAGGCCAAAGGTAAATAATATGAAGAATTGTATTTCTATTTCTATTTAGTATTTCTTTTTGTGAAATAAGAGAAGAAGAGGCAAAGCATTAGTATTACAGAGCCGTGATGTGCACATGCACAGTAAAATAATGAAATACACTGAATCCAGTGCTGAAAGAATTTTTGGTAGAGGTTTTACTGCTCTGTTATGGTTTTGTTTTGTTTTTTCATGACCCAGTAAAAGGGGCCATCCATACAGCACGGACGACTTCAGCGAATGGATGGGTGGGTGGGTGGAATTTTTTTTTGCGGGGGGGGGCTGGTGTACGTCAGACTCGTCACTTGTAGTGTAACGAATTAAAAATAAGAAAAGAAGAGGGGGAAAAAAGGGGGTTTGGGGGGTGGGGGGGGGGGGGGGAGAAGAAGTAAAGTGCTTCAGAAATAATTTGAACGGGAGAATTTAAAAAGAAAAAAAGAGCAATTGATATTCATATGTCTGATGAAGCAGTCAAATAGGCCATGCCAAATGTCACTTTAAGGCTCCTGTTATGAACATTCATGTTCACCGTTCTTATGGCCGGACGCTCGTGCAAGGAGAGAGACTGGCTTCGGAGCGGCTGAGAAATCAGATACCCTTGAACATTCGTGAATCACCGAATCTTGAAAGCTTTAAGAAAAGCGTAAAACATCACCTTTTCCTCCGAAACTGTTAAATTTTTAAAATTCTATTCTGTACTTTGATGTTATAATTGATTATATAACCTAGTGCCATATGACTAAGAGCGTCTATGTGTGTGAAACTGAAAGTTTATATGGATGAGAGTGCGTGTTTTAGTATGAAATTTGGAAAGTGTATGCATGAATCATTGATGCAATGTACAGCGCATTGAGTAATAATTTTATTAGAAATGCGCTACAGAATTTCTATTTATTATTATTATTATTATTATTATTATTATTATTATTATTAATGTTAGAAATCGTTAAATCTGAGCACACTGTCTCCTTCATAGATCCAACTCTTCCAACTCTTTAAATTTCAATAACTTCCTGCTTACTGAGACGTCAGAATTCGGAAAATCGGAGAGAAGCAAAAGTTTATTTTTAAAACCATGGCAGAAAAACTTACTTTCAGTTGATTAATCCTGTATCTAATGTTCTGTACTGATTGCTGGGCAGTGCTATGTTAGTGCTGGTGGACTTTTATGAGCTATTTTTGAACCATCTGGACAAATAATAACTAAGCAACAACGGAAATATCGAACATCGTATATCCCCCTATATTAATAATTATTACCCGAAATGGACGCAGTAAGGGTCTCTGCAGGCATGTTTAAATTTTGGGATTTTTCTCATATTTTCCTGTCCCTGATCTCATGGTAGGTAGGAACGAGCACCTAGTCTTCTCGGGTAAGGACGAAAAATTCGGAGGGTCCGTGTGTACGTTGCGCACATTAAAGATACCTTGGCTGCTGGAAATCGAAAAGAGCTGCCCGGGCAAAATTCTGAAAAACAAATCCCTAACCACAAGAAAAATAAGAACAAGGAAAATGTGTAAATGCCAAGAGCAGTGAATCTCCTGAAATAAAGAGCTAAACACAATAGATGCAATAAAGAGCTAAACACAATAGATGCAATAAAGAGCTAAACACAATAGATGCAATAAAGAGCTAAACACAATAGATGCAATAAAGAGCTAAACACAATAGATGCAATAAAGAGCTAAACACAATAGATGCAATAAAGAGCTAAACACAATAGATGCAATAAAGAGCTAAACACAATAGATGCAATAAAGAGCTAAACACAATAGATGCAATAAAGAGCTAAACACAATAGATGCAATAAAGAGCTAAACACAATAGATGCAATAAAGAGCTAAACACAATAGATGCAATAAAGAGCTAAACACAATAGATGCAATAAAGAGCTAAACACAATAGATGCAATAAAGAGCTAAACACAATAGATGCAATAAAGAGCTAAACACAATAGATGCAATAAAGAGCTAAACACAATAGATGCAATAATACATAATGCGTCTGTATCAGTAATGGTGCACCAAAGTGGTACCGGTCAATAACAATAACTTCAGTATCATTGAGTGGTGAGATTAAATTAAGAAAAATGTTTGGAAAATATTCGTTTTTCGTTCGGCTACAATTTGTCAAGGTGAAGAGTTCGTTACGTTTACATACTGCACATGCTGTAGACATTTCGTGTCTTTTAAGGCGCAGATCCAGAGTGTGTGTGAGAGAGAGAGAAAAAGGGGGGGGAGGGGGAAGGAGAGGCAGTCGTCTCATCTCTTACAGAGGCGGCATAACGGCATTACCGCCTGAGCTTTAACGCGTAAAAGGCCCAGAGGGACCCTTGATAATAGAAATTTACAAGATGCTGTAGATACCCACCAATACCACACCAATATCCCTGATAACAAGCAGTCTCCATGAAATTCAGCAAAGGAGAAAAATGATTATAAGTGGCAACGCCACTGCTTCACGATAGAATGTTTTCACACCAATCACAATTTCGCCTCTGGGAGGCTGCTCATTATTTCATACACCTCCCCCCAACTCTTCACGAAAAAAAAAAATGGTTTACATTCATACTCAGCTGGATAAATTCTTATTTTCTGTCATAAGAGAGGAGGAGCAAATATATCAGTGCGATTAAACATACAGTGTGATAAAACGAGAAATGTATCTTTACTTATATGATACCCGAAAAACATGCTCGGTTAATTGGAAGGAACACCTGGATAAACGCAAGCGCAGACGCTGAAAGATGTTGACGTGTTTCATCAAGATAACAGGCCCGACATTACAGAGGCTGTCGGCATGCTATGTCTAATTTCTCTCTCTTCTGTCATGCTAATAATTGGGGGGCAAAATTATCATATTACAATCCCCTTAGACGAATATTCCCGTAGGCTGCTTGCCAGATATTAGTTCGTATAACTGTCTATCTCCAAAGGCGAAAGCAAATAAAAGAAAATAGTTATATTTCAATGGTCTTATTTCACAGAGCGACAGGACTGGTTTGTCAATGCTGTAGGTATACACTACAGTTGACCTACCCAAAATCGGGCGACGTGGTGGCCTAGAGGCAAGGTGCTCGCCTCTCATGCCGAAGATACCGGGTTCAAATCCCGGTCGGTGCAGGCATGTTGGAATTTTTGGGATTTTTCGCATATTTTCTTGTCCTTGATCCTATGGATCCTCTCTCATGTTTTGGGATATTTCACCTCTGTGCTGCATCTTATCAATATATCCGTGGTTTTTTGCATGCTGGCTGGTTTTTTATCGAGCACCTAGTCTTCTTGGATAAGAACGAAAAAGTCGGAGGGTCCGTGTGTACGTTGCGCACGTTAAAGAAATCGAAAAGAGCAAACCGAACAAGCCGCTGCCCGGGCAAAATTCTAAACAAAAAAACAAAAAAAACACTAATCCCTCCCACAACAAGAAAACAAAAACAAGAAAAGTCAGCTGTAAATGCCAATTCATTTGAGCTCTTTATTTTAGGAGGTTTCGCTGCCCTTGGCATTTACACCTCACTTTACTTGTTTTATTATTTCTTGTTCTGGCGGGGGTGGGGGGGGGGGGGGGGAGATGATATGGATAAATTTTTAATCTATTAATTTCAATTTTGCCCGGGCAGCGGCCTTTCGGCCTGCTCTTTACGATTTCCAACTGCCAAGGTATCTTTAACGTGCGCAACGTGCACACGGGCCCTCCGAATTTTTTCGTCCTTATCCGAGAAGACTAGGTACTCGATCCTACCCCCCAATAGGACCAGGGACTTGAAAATATGAGAAAAATCCAATTTCCAAGAACTACTCGATCCTACCCCCCAATAGGACCAGGGACTTGAAAATATGAGAAAAATCCACTTTCCAACATGCCTGCACTGCCCGGGGCTGTAAATGCCAAGGGCAGCGAACCTCCTTAAATAAAGACCTAAAACATTTAACGAAAAATCACGTACGTATTGGATTGGTGGCGTAAACCTCCATAGTATTTGAAATCAACATGCAAAATTTGGTTACTGCAGGTGGCGTAATAATAATAATAATAATAAAAAGCCTTTTGCGTTCAAAGGTGGGGAATTAATTGTGAATTATATAATATATATTCTGCTCTTCGTTATAAACTCCATTTTTCACTCTAACTAAACCCTCGCCCGCCCCCCTCCCCCCCCCCCCCCAATTCATATGAATAGATTTCATACCAGTTACCCAGTAAATAAATAGATCAGGAGCGAGATAGCCCGATGATTTGTTGAAAGACACGTCGTGTCTCCCTGTAATTAGACTTGTGTAGAAACAGCCATTAAAGTCTGCCGTACGAGATAGACAGAACACACGATTCTCTCACACGGAAGACAGTAGATAAGATAGATGTCATCTGGGGCATGCTGCAAAAATGCATTAGAGATGCATTTTTGTTTCAGCAGATACGTCTAATGTGGCATATTTATCCTCTCTCATGTTTTGGGATATTTCACCTCTGCGCTGCATCTTATCAATATATCCGTGGTTTTTTGCATGCTGGCTGGTTTTTTATACATCGTTTCTCATCCTGAGCAGAGGCGTAGAAAGAGAAACATTGGAGGTGGGGGTCTGGGTGGTGTTAGATAGATTACAGGATGTTTCTAGGGCTTATATTTGCATTTTCTTGTTCAACTTTTGCTCTCTCTCTCTCTCTCTCTCTCTTTCTCTCTGTTTTTATTTGTTTTTAATGCGATATTCACTCACTCTCTCGCTCGTTCTTTCACTCACGCACACACAATCACTCACTCACTCACTCACTCACTCACTCACTCACTCACTCACTCACTCACTCACTCACTCACTCACTCACTCACTCACTCACTCACTCACTCATTCCTTCATTATGTTCACTGATTGCTTTTCAATACAACTCTCTCTCTCTCTCTCTCGGTCTCCCCCCCCCCTTCTCTGTCTCTCTTTCTGTCTCGCCCTCTCTTGTTTTCTCCTCCTTCATTTGTCTCCTCCTCTGTCTTTATGTGTCCCCTCCCCACTCTCTGTCAGTCTCGTTCTCTCACTTTTTTTCTTTTTCTTTTTCTCATCTTGGTTCTTTTTTTTTCTCCCTCCGCCTCCCCTCTCTCTCTCTCTCTCTCTCTCTCTCTTCACTCTTTCTGTCTGTCTGTTCCCCTCTTCCTCCCATTTCCCTACCGCCGATCCTTACTCCATTAACCACCTGATGTCTCCGCCCCTGCAATCTTTGATCTTTGCTTGCGTCAGGTTGTGCTGTCAGCTTGTTACGTCTCCCACTCGACAAATTGTCTCATAACACAATTCTGGATGCATTCCTTTATCACAATGCTGATTGAGCGTGTAGATGGGACACTTTGGCAAGCTGCTCCCACCCCCAAACTAATGTGCACACAATATATAATGGATATGCATATTGTCCTGTGTATGTGTTTGCGCACGCGTCCGTAGACGCAATCAATACAATCGATGAGTGGGGCTGTATGCAAACATCTGAAAAGCCAATCGCTTAATTTTCCTTGGGAGGGCAGCGGTTCTGGCGTTATGGTGGAGGGTCGCCCCCATACATCATAGCCTGACTGTTAGTCATGAGTATTGAGAGAGAGGGAGAGAGAGGGGGGGGGTGTCGGATGAACGGACAAACAGACAGACCGACCGACCAAAAGACAGATCTACAGACAGACATACAGACAGAGTTAAGTAAGAGGGTAGGTAACTGCACCAGGTATGATGGTGTGCGTGCGAGTGTATGTGCATTTATGCGCGTGTTTGTATGTGTGTGTGTGTGTGTGTGTGTGTGCTGCACGTTCGTTGGTTCTTTCCTACGCCCCTCGTGACGACGAGGACCACAAGTTGTCAGAGGGCTATTGAGGTTGCATCTAATGGTGGGTGCACAGGTGGCTCGCAATGCCTTATTCATTTGGGTATACTTAAGTGTATGTTACTAAGTAGTTGGGTATAAATAAAGCAGAGGACAATGTAGAACAATTTATAAATAAGTGGTAGAAATAATATGTATAGAAATCCTGTAATATGCTCTTGGGGACTGTAGCAACGAAAGTGATAACCTCTCAGTGAATGTGTTACTCATCGGCCTTCACATTAAGTCAAGATAAGAGAAATGCAAAAAGGAGAAAGGAAGATAAGTAAGCTGAACAAATAGATCTAATAATAATATCAAATACTGTGTTTTGCGAATGTTCATTGTTGTTGCTATTGTTTTGGGTTGTTGTTTTTTTTTGTTGTTGTTGTCTTTTAGCAAATAAAGGAAACAAGCCAAAGGAGAAAGGGAAGCGGGGATAGTGTAAGATATGGCTGTTTCCCTTCATAATAACCAGATAATCGTTATGAAGTTGGAAAATGCAGGGGGAAAAGAGAGAATAGAGAATGCGCAGGTAGATAATGAAATATGGACTAGTGAGTGCTTTGATGATACGAAATACGAGAATATTAATGTGCAGCGCGGATGTTCCGGTAATCAGATACCGCCGTGAGCTGAGATACACGTCAGACCAATAACAGAAACTAATTTGGTTGGAGATCGGAAATGTTGACATTGGGCCGTGGGTGGAATGTTGCAAGGATTAATTAGTGTGTGAGTGATGAAATAAATGATTGAATGTTTGTGTTACAGACAATGAGGGAGACTTTCTTTCTTGACAGGGGGTGAAATTTAGTGAAGTTGTTGTGGTTTTATAGTTTTGCAGGGATTCAGAGAATTCTAATCTTCATCCTGATGGTCCTTTTTGTCCTTTTCTCGTTTTTCTCTCCCTCCCTCCGCTCTGATCTCTGTCTCTCTCTCTGTCTCACTTTTTTTCTTTTTCTTTTTCTCATCTTGGTTTTTTTTTTTTCCCCCTCCGCCTCCCCTCTCTCTCTCACTGCCTCTCTCTTTCTATCTATCACTCCCTCACTCTCTGTCTCACTATCTCCCTTTTCTTTATTTCTTTTTCTTTTTCTCATCTTGTTTTCTCTCTCTCTCTCTCTCTCTCTCTCTCTCTCTCTCTCTCTCTCTCTCTCCCCCCCCCCCCCATCTCTTTTTCCGACTGTCTCTCCCTTACTGCCCCACTCTTTTTCTTTCTTCTTTTCTTTCTTTCTTTTCATTGTCTATTTGTCCCTCTCTTCCCCCTCTTTCCTCCCTTCTCTCTTTTTTCCTTTCTCTGTATCTGTCTGTCTGTCTGTCTCTCTTTCTATCTTCTTTCCTAGACTATTTCACACATACACTTTTACCAATACGCATGAAAAGTATTGCGCACTAACGCAATGAACCCACTGACTGATCATTTTCTTTCTGAAATAACGACACCATTGCTCGGGGTCCTCACGGCACACAGACACGAAAACCCCTCGATGTTGTGAGAATTTCGCTCAGTTATCAGCCAGACTGTACCTGTTGTCTGTCCGGGGATGTATAACCTTTAATCCGCTCCCATGTTGCTTGGCAAATTTCACCCTTGTTGCAAAATATGTATGAGCATGTAAGAGATGCTGCTCGTCTGTGTAAAGAAATGTCAAACTATACAAACATTGCAGATTCTTGGCCGCTAATTTGGGAACTCTCTCCTAACTCTCTGGTATACAAGTCTCACCAAGAAAGAATTTCGGAACTTTCTATTACGTAAGCCGTGGCATGCTTTTTGGGATCTCATAATTCTGTAAATGTTATAGATCTGCCGCCCACCCGTGGGTGGTTGGTGCGCGGCACTTCTGGTATTGTTGCCAGTGTTGAGGTCTTTATTTTGGGAGGTCCTCCGCCCTTTGCATTTGCATCTCTGGTAGGGGTCTCCTTCTGTCTTGCCGTTCTTTTATATTCTCTCTATCCTCTTTCCTTTTGTTTTTGTTTTGTTTTCTAGCACAGTGTGGGCGTTATCGTGTCGACGTGCTTTCTAGTCTCCAATCTCAGAATTCAAACTCAAACCTGTCCACCCACTACCTCGCCACACCCACACCTACACCCATGTGTATTCGTGTGTCCTAACTCATTTCCGACGAGTGTGTGTGCCTTTAGTCGCGGTGCGCCATCCCAAGAAAAGATCCGATTAGGACCTTTCAGTCATAAATAGATTTATAATCCTCCGTATAATGATATACATGTCAAATTTATCTGTCCTTGTTTTTACATCATCTTGGAGCGGGTGGTTGGTCGGTGGGCTCTTCTGGTAAGATCTCCTTCTATGCTATTATTCTTTTATATTATTATTCTGTCGTTCCTCTTGTTCTTTCCTCGCCCAAGGTGACCATTATTTGAGTGGGCACGCTTTCTGCAAACCCAGACTGTAACCCATCACCTTTGACTGCTGTAACATTGAGTAGGAGTATTCAAAGTAGTGCATTTTCAGTGAAATTCTCATAACGATGGCTGGCAGCCAAATTGTTTCATGTCCAGAATCGTCAAATCGAGAAAAACGAATCTGAAATTATTTTGTAACCTTAATGAAACATAAGTAATAACTTCAACACAATCACAAGAATAGTTTTATTGCGTTACGACATAAAGTCACACACACCCTGTGTCTTGGATATCTACACGCATTTAAAAGCATTGAATAAAATTGGACATAGCACATTCTGGTTGATGGTCCACGATATATTCTAGACTTGTGGATGTTGAGGGCAGCTCAAGGAGTACAACTCAGCTGGAAATAGGTTTCTGAATGTCTTTCTTTCAAAGTTTGCAAAGTTCATTCCTGTCTCACTGTATTACCTTCTTTCATTCACTGTCTTAATTTTTCTTTTCTTTTTATTCCGTCATTCCCTTTGCATTCTATGTGTTGCTCAATCCCTCCGCTGAGCCTCTATCTCCCCCGAAAGACTTTGGACAATGTCTCTCCCCTCCCACACCTCCCACACCTCCCACATCCCGTGGGCAGACAGGGGCAGGCCACGGTGTCGGGTTACACAATAATCTGATGAATTTAAAGGACAGGGGACAACACTGATGCGATTTGTTCGTGCAAGAAAGATAAGCAGTCAAAAGAGCAGTTTGACATATCATTTTCTTTTGTGTTGTCACTCGGCAGGTGCAACAATAGATGTCTGAAATTCTTATTATTATGCAACAATATATCAATTTTGCAGATTTCTCTCTATTTTTGTTGTCCTTTTGTGTTATTGGCTGCAAATGTCATGCCACAAGATCTGGAAGTTGGGTAATAAGGAGGCAGTTTTGAATCTGAGTTTTTTGGAACGCACACCATCGGCCGACAATGAGTAGGGAAGGGATATGATTGGAATAGGGATCACGGAAGTCCCTTGGTTGTTTGGTCAACCTGACACATCTACTGACCTTCACCATTCTGTCAATCTTCTACTGTCCCATTTTTTTTGGTTGATTTGTTTATCAAGCTTAAACTATAAAGAAGAACAACATTACTTGCTAAAATGCCTGGCGTATGTAATATTCATTATTATCTACGTCTATAATACTGTTCTTGCACTGGATCAAGCCTGTTTTGTCCCGGTTTAGTGTCAGATGTGAACTATGGGGTGAAACAAGACCTTTGCGCTCTGGCAAGACGGTCCAGACCAAGTCTGTGTCTCTCTAGTAGTTCGGGCGCCTCAATGATGTCTTGGGTCAGCTGGTGGAAAGAGAGCTGAGATCCCGCGCACTGAGTCAAAACAGACTCAAAGCAGACTTGACTCAGAGCGCCACTAGGCCTAAATGTGTAGGATGCTCGCCTCCCATGCCGAAGGTACCGGGTTCGATCCCCAGTCGGTGCAGGCATGTGGGAATTATTTTTTTTCTAGGGGATCCTATGGTAGGTAGGATCGAGCATGCACCTGGTCTTCTCGGATAAGGTCGAAAAATTCGGAGGACCCATGTGCACACGTTGCTCACGTTAAAGATACCTTAGCAGTTGAAAGTCGAGAGCGAGCAGGCCGAACAAGGCCGCTGCCTGGGTGCTGCAAAAGTCTAGAAAAAAAAAAAAAAAAGTCCCTGCCACAAAAACACACAGAAACAAGAACAAGAAAAGTAAAATGCCAAGAGCAGCCAACCTCCTAAAATAAAGAGCTGAACACACAGCCTAAACCTGTACACTCTTCCCTCCCTCCCTCCTCTCTCTCTTTCTTTCCCACTTACTATGTCTAGTTTTACGTTGCTAGCCACTCGCTGAACACACAGCCTAAACCTGTACACTCTTCCCTCCTCCTCCTCTCTCTCTTTCCCACTTACTATGTCTAGTTTTACGTTGCTAGCCACTCGCTGAACACACAGCCTAAACCTGTACACTCTTCCCTCTCCTCCTCTCTCTCTTTCCCACTTACTATGTCTAGTTTTACGTTGCTAGCCACTCGCTGAACACACAGCCTAAACCTGTACACTGTTCCCTCCCTCCTCTCCTCCTCTCTCTCTTTCCCACTTACTATGTCTAGTTTTACGTTGCTAGCCACTCGCTGAACACACAGCCTAAACCTGTACACTCTTCCCTCCCTCCTCTCCTCCTCTCTCTCTTTCCCACTTACTATGTCTAGTTTTACGTTGCTAGCCACTCGCTGAACACACAGCCTAAACCTGTACACTCTTCCCTCCCTCCTCTCCTCCTCTCTCTCTTTCCCACTTACTATGTCTAGTTTTACGTTGCTAGCCACTCGCTGAACACACAGCCTAAACCTGTACACTCTTCCCTCCCTCCTCTCCTCCTCTCTCTCTTTCCCACTTACTATGTCTAGTTTTACGTTGCTAGCCACTCGCTGAACACACAGCCTAAACCTGTACACTCTTCCCTCCCTCCTCTCCTCCTCTCCCTCTTTCCCACTTACTATGTCTAGTTTTACGTTGCTAGCCACTCGCTGAACACACAGCCTAAACCTGTACACTCTTCCCTCCCTCCTCTCTCTCTTTCCCACTTACTATGTCTAGTTTTACGTTGCTAGCCACTCGCTGAACACACAGCCTAAACCTGTACACTCTTCCCTCCCTCCTCTCCTCCTCTCTCTCTTTCCCACTTACTATGTCTAGTTTTACGTTGCTAGCCACTCGCTGAACACACAGCCTAAACCTGTACACTCTTCCCTCCCTCCTCTCCTCCTCTCTCTCTTTCCCACTTACTATGTCTAGTTTTACGTTGCTAGCCACTCGCTGAACACACAGCCTAAACCTGTACACTCTTCCCTCCCTCCTCTCTCTCTTTCTTTCCCACTTACTATGTCTAGTTTTACGTTGCTAGCCACTCGCTGAACACACAGCCTAAACCTGTACACTCTTCCCTCCTCCTCTCTCTCTCTTTCCCACTCACTATGTCTAGTTTTACGTTGCTAGCCACTCGCTGAACACACAGCCTAAACCTGTACACTCTTCCCTCCCTCCTCTCTCTCTTTCTTTCCCACTTACTATGTCTAGTTTTACGTTGCTAGCCACTCGCTGAACACACAGCCTAAACCTGTACACTCTTCCCTCCCTCCTCTCTCTCTTTCTTTCCCACTTACTATGTCTAGTTTTACGTTGCTAGCCACTCGCTGAACACACAGCCTAAACCTGTACACTCTTCCCTCCTCCTCTCTCTCTCTTTCCCACTTACTATGTCTAGTTTTACGTTGCTAGCCACTCGCTGAACACACAGCCTAAACCTGTACACTCTTCCCTCCTCCTCTCTCTCTTTCTTTCCCACTTACTATGTCTAGTTTTACGTTGCTAGCCACTCGCTGAACACACAGCCTAAACCTGTACACTCTTCCCTCCTCCTCTCTCTCTTTCTTTCCCACTTACTATGTCTAGTTTTACGTTGCTAGCCACTCGCTCAACACACAGCCTAAACCTGTACACTCTTCCCTCTCTCTCTTTCCCACTTACTATGTCTAGTTTTACGTTGCTAGCCACTCGCTGAACACACAGCCTAAACCTGTACACTCTTCCCTCTCCTCCTCTCTCTCTTTCCCACTTACTATGTCTAGTTTTACGTTGCTAGCCACTCGCTGAACACACAGCCTAAACCTGTACACTCTTCCCTCTCTCTCTTTCCCCACTTACTATGTCTAGTTTTACGTTGCTAGCCACTCGCTGAACACACAGCCTAAACCTGTACACTCTTCCCTCCTCCTCTCTCTCTTTCTTTCCCACTTACTATGTCTAGTTTTACGTTGCTAGCCACTCGCTGAACACACAGCCTAAACCCGTACACTCTTCCCTCCTCCTCTCTCTCTTTCTTTCCCACTTACTATGTCTAGTTTTACGTTGCTAGCCTCTCGCTGAACACACAGCCTAAACCTGTACACTCTTCCCTCCTCCTCTCTCTCTTTCTTTGCCACTTACTATGTCTAGTTTTACGTTGCTAGCCACTCGCTGAACACACAGCCTAAACCTTTACACTCTTCCCTCTCCTCCTCTCTCTCTTTCTTTCCCACTTACTATGTCTAGTTTTACGTTGCTAGCCACTCGCTGAACACACAGCCTAAACCTGTACACTCTTCCCTCCTCCTCTCTCTTTCCCACTTACTATGTCTAGTTTTACGTTGCTAGCCACTCGCTGAACACACAGCCTAAACCTGTACACTCTTCCCTCCTCCTCTCTCTCTTTCTTTCCCACTTACTATGTCTAGTTTTACGTTGCTAGCCACTCGCTGAACACACAGCCTAAACCTGTACACTCTTCCCTCTCCTCCTCTCTCTTTCCCACTTACTATGTCTAGTTTTACGTTGCTAGCCACTCGCTGAACACACAGCCTAAACCTGTACACTCTTCCCTCCTCCTCTCTCTTTCCCACTTACTATGTCTAGTTTTACGTTGCTAGCCACTCGCTGAACACACAGCCTAAACCTATACACTCTTCACTCCTCCTCTCTCTTTCCCACTTACTATGTCTAGTTTTACGTTGCTAGCCACTCGCTGAACACACAGCCAAAATCTGTACACTCTTCCCTCTCCTCCTCTCCTCTCTTTCTTTCCCACTTACTATGTCTAGTTTTACGTTGCTAGCCACTCGCTGAACACACAGCCTAAACCTGTACACTCTTCCCTCTCCTCCTCTCCTCTCTTTCTTTCCCACTTACTATGTCTAGTTTTACGTTGCTAGCCACTCGCTGAACACAAAGCCTAAACCTGTACACTCTTCCATCTCCTCTCTCTTTCCCACTTACTATGTCTAGTTTTACGTTGCTAGCCACTCGCTGAACACACAGCCTAAACCTGTACACTCTTCCCTCTCCTCCTCTCTCTCTTTCTTTCCCACTTACTATGTCTAGTTTTACGTTGCTAGGCACTCGCTGAACACACAGCCTAAACCTGTACACTCTTCCCTCTCCTCCTCTCTCTCTTTCTTTCCCACTTACTATGTCTAGTTCTACGTTGCTAGCCACTCGCTGAACACACAGCCTAAACCTGTACACTCTTCCCTCTCCTCCTCTCTCTCTTTCTTTCCCACTTACTATGTCTAGTTTTACGTTGCTAGCCACTCGCTGAACACACAGCCTAAACCTGTACACTCTTCCCTCTCCTCCTCCCCTCTCTTTCCCATTTACTATGTCTAGTTTTACGTTGCTAGCCACTCGCTGAACACACAGCCTAAACCTGTACACTCTTCCCTCTCCTCTCTCTTTCCCACTTACTATGTCTAGTTTTACGTTGCTAGCCACTCGCTGAACACACAGCCTAAACCTGTACACTCTTCCCTCTCCTCCTCTCTCTCTTTCTTTCCCACTTACTATGTCTAGTTTTACGTTGCTAGCCACTCGCTGAACACACAGCCTAAACCTGTACACTCTTCCCTCTCCTCCTCTCTCTCTTTCTTTCCCACTTACTATGTCTAGTTTTACGTTGCTAGCCACTCGCTGAACACACAGCCTAAACCTGTACACTCTTCCCTCTCCTCCTCTCTCTCTTTCTTTCCCACTTACTATGTCTAGTTTTACGTTGCTAGCCACTCGCTGAACACACAGCCTAAACCTGTACACTCTTCCCTCTCCTCCTCTCTCTCTTTCTTTCCCACTTACTATGTCTAGTTTTACGTTGCTAGCCACTCGCTGAACACACAGCCTAAACCTGTACACTCTTCCCTCTCCTCCTCCCCTCTCTTTCCCATTTACTATGTCTAGTTTTACGTTGCTAGCCACTCGCTGAACACACAGCCTAAACCTGTACACTCTTCCCTCTCCTCTCTCTCTCTTTCCCACTTACTATGTCTAGTTTTACGTTGCTAGCCACTCGCTGAACAAACAGCCTAAACATGTACACTCTTCCCTCTCCTCTCTCTCTTTCCCACTTACTATGTCTAGTTTTACGTTGCTAGCCACTCGCTGAACACACAGCCTAAACCTGTACACTCTTCCCTCCTCCTCTCTCTTTCCCACTTACTATGTCTAGTTTTACGTTGCTAGCCACTCGCTGAACACACAGCCAAAATCTGTACACTCTTCCCTCTCCTCCTCTCCTCTCTTTCTTTCCCACTTACTATGTCTAGTTTTACGTTGCTAGCCACTCGCTGAACACACAGCCTAAACCTGTACACTCTTCCCTCTCCTCCTCTCCTCTCTTTCTTTCCCACTTACTATGTCTAGTTTTACGTTGCTAGCCACTCGCTGAACACACAGCCTAAACCTGTACACTCTTCCCTCTCCTCTCTCTCTTTCCCACTTACTATGTCTAGTTTTACGTTGCTAGCCACTCGCTGAACACACAGCCTAAACCTGTACACTCTTCCCTCTCCTCCTCTCTCTCTTTCTTTCCCACTTACTATGTCTAGTTTTACGTTGCTAGGCCACTCGCTGAACACACAGCCTAAACCTGTACACTCTTCCCTCTCCTCCTCTCTCTCTTTCTTTCCCACTTACTATGTCTAGTTTTACGTTGCTAGCCACTCGCTGAACACACAGCCTAAACCTGTACACTCTTCCCTCTCCTCCTCTCTCTCTTTCTTTCCCACTTACTATGTCTAGTTTTACGTTGCTAGCCACTCGCTGAACACACAGCCTAAACCTGTACACTCTTCCCTCTCCTCCTCCCCTCTCTTTCCCACTTACTATGTCTAGTTTTACGTTGCTAGCCACTCGCTGAACACACAGCCTAAACCTGTACACTCTTCCCTCTCCTCTCTCTCTCTTTCCCACTTACTATGTCTAGTTTTACGTTGCTAGCCACTCGCTGAACACACAGCCTAAACCTGTACACTCTTCCCTCTCCTCTCTCTCTTTCCCACTTACTATGTCTAGTTTTACGTTGCTAGCCACTCGCTGAACACACAGCCTAAACCTGTACACTCTTCCCTCCCTCCTCTCTCTTTCCCACTTACTATGTCTAGTTTTACGTTGCTAGCCACTCGCTGAACACACAGCCTAAACCTGTACACTCTTCCCTCTCCTCTCTCTTTCCCACTTACTATGTCTAGTTTTACGTTGCTAGCCACTCGCTGAACACACAGCCTAAACCTGTACACTCTTCCCTCTCCTCCTCTCCTCTCTTTCTTTCCCACTTACTATGTCTAGTTTTACGTTGCTAGCCACTCGCTGAACACACAGCCTAAACCTGTACACTCTTCCCTCTCCTCCCTCTCTTTCCCACTTACTATGTCTAGTTTTACGTTGCTAGCCACTCGCTGAACACACAGCCTAAACCTGTACACTCTTCCCTCTCCTCCTCTCTCTCTTCTTTCCCACTTACTATGTCTAGTTTTACGTTGCTAGCCACTCGCTGAACACACAGCCTAAACCTGTACACTCTTCCCTCCTCCTCCTCTCCTCTCTTTCTTTCCCACTTACTATGTCTAGTTTTACGTTGCTAGCCACTCGCTGAACACACAGCCTAAACCTGTACACTCTTCCCTCTCCTCCTCTCTCTCTTTCTTTCCCACTTACTATGTCTAGTTTTACGTTGCTAGCCACTCGCTGAACACACAGCCTAAACCTGTACACTCTTCCCTCTCCTCTCTCTCTTTCTTTCCCACTTACTATGTCTAGTTTTACGTTGCTAGCCACTCGCTGAACACACAGCCTAAACCTGTACACTCTTCCCTCTCCTCTCTCTCTTCTTTCCCACTTACTATGTCTAGTTTTACGTTGCTAGCCACTCGCTGAACACACAGCCTAAACCTGTACACTCTTCCCTCTCCTCCTCTCTCTCTTTCTCCCACTTACTATGTCTAGTTTTACGTTGCTAGCCACTCGCTGAACACACAGCCTAAACCTGTACACTCTTCCCTCCTCCTCTCTCTTTCCCACTTACTATGTCTAGTTTTACGTTGCTAGCCACTCGCTGAACACACAGCCTAAACCTGTACACTCTTCCCTCCTCCCTCTCTTTCTTTCCCACTTACTATGTCTAGTTTTACGTTGCTAGCCACTCGCTGAACACACAGCCTAAACCTGTACACTCTTCCCTCTCCTCCTCTCTCTCTTTCTTTCCCACTTACTATGTCTAGTTTTACGTTGCTAGCCACTCGCTGAACACACAGCCTAAACCTGTACACTCTTCCCTCTCCTCCTCTCTCTTTTCCCACTTACTATGTCTAGTTTTACGTTGCTAGCCACTCGCTGAACACACAGCCTAAACCTGTACACTCTTCCCTCCTCCTCTCTCTTTTCTTTCCCACTTACTATGTCTAGTTTTACGTTGCTAGCCACTCGCTGAACACACAGCCTAAACCTGTACACTCTTCCCTCCTCCTCTCTCTCTTTCCCACTTACTATGTCTAGTTTTACGTTGCTAGCCACTCGCTGAACACACAGCCTAAACCTGTACACTCTCTCCCTCTCCTCCTCTCTCTTTCTTTTCCACTTACTATGTCTAGTTTTACGTTGCTAGCCACTCGCTGAACACACAGCCTAAACCTGTACACTCTTCCCTCCTCCTCTCTCTTTCCACTTACTATGTCTAGTTTTACGTTGCTAGCCACTCGCTGAACACACAGCCTAAACCTGTACACTCTTCCTCCTCCTCTCTCTTTCCCACTTACTATGTCTAGTTTTACGTTGCTAGCCACTCGCTGAACACACAGCCTAAACCTGTACACTCTCTTCCCTCCTCCTCTCTCTTTCCCACTTACTATGTCTAGTTTTACGTTGCTAGCCACTCGCTGAACACACAGCCAAAATCTATACACTCTTCCTCCTCCTCTCCTTCTTCTTTCCCACTTATACACTATGTCTAGTTTTACGTTGCTAGCCACTCGCTGAACACACAGCCAAAATCTGTACACTCTTCCTCTCCTCCTCTCCTCTCTTTCTTTCCCACTT